>JAHPZR010012213.1:82500-87500 GCA_019787425.1 Platygyra sinensis | reverse complement strand
AATAAGCACCAACATCCGACGAAGCGCGTCGGCCTCGTCGATCAGAGACGTCGGCTACTTTCTGCCTAAATTGAATTAAAGATCCTTTCAAACAAAATAAAAAATTATTTTGATGGGCTTGGATGTACTTTTTACCTCAATTTCGAGATCAAGGTCACGCTTCATTGCGCTAAGAAATCATACTTATATTTATACACAATTTGATGCCCAGAATGTTGGTTTTTCAGAGCTTCCAGACTTCAAATTTTTCGGGGGGAGGGGGGGGCATGACCCCAGACCCCCTAGCAAAAGGGGCCTTGCGGCCCCTTGTCAATACCATCACCTACTCTTCTCAAACTGGCTGCCTACTTCAAACTTTATTGAAACCCCTGGATATAGCATGGTGAAGTGAATTCTTATTGTTTAAATGTAAGCTGTGTTCCTGAAGGTATGTTTAATTATCTTGAGTAGTATTACAGTGATTTTTCTTCGTTTCGACAGGATCCAAAAAAGATAATAGCCTAATTCTAGTATGTAAACAAAAACAAAGGTGTGGCTGACTAAGGCCCTTTAAGGAGTAGGGAAAGAACGATTACTTCGAAATAGCGAGGACATTGAATTAACTGAGTTCGAAAAGGCGGAATTCAACTGTGCTTCAGAATTTCCTACGATACCCTCTGAGCTGTTTTTCTCCTAAAATCTATCTTCAGGATCTTTGAAAGCGTCTTCAATTTTCATTAGATCAGAATCTCGGGCATTTCGAAGCGAATTTATTAGGGAATAAGACGGCAAAAACAGTTGCTTATCACGGATGCTTGAACTCGAGATCTGAACCAAGGAAAAAGCTCATGGCATAGACGCCGATCCCACAAGTCCTCGTGCATGCGCGTCTCTTTGCTGGCCGCCCATGACCATTTGCGGGAAAAACATTGATGCCTTGCGGACGAGCAAGCGATCAAATCAAGATTTTTTGTGGCTATACAATCTACCGGAAATACCTACATTCCCTCTTTTCCAGTCTTCCTCTATATTACGTGGGGAGTCCTAAGGTGCCTCCTTGGGTTTTTGGCCGTTTTTTGCAAGAGTCAAGGTTAATTATAGAAGTATTTATTCTCGCATTTTCACCAGGGTGTGTGCTGTTGTCATGCAATGGGGCTGGTCAAAAACAAGGCTTAAATAATGATTTTTGTTTATTAAAAAAAATCCAGTCGTTAGATTGTTTTCATTTTTTGCACACTATGAATTGACATGAAATCCCTTCTGTCAACACTGTTCTAATAAAATTTTGACATAAGCAATTTTTGCAATTCGCCGTTAATCATTTTCTGTATTATTAAAAATTCTTTGCCAAAATTCAGAGTTTTCTTGATAGATCAGTAATGTACTCTCTGATCTATTTTTTTGCCAAATTTCTTAAAATTCTAACGACTGGATCATTAGAGATCGGCACGTTTCTGCTGAAGCAATCGGTCTCAATTTTTTGAGCAACTGCGCATGTGTTGCATTTCATTGGGTTCTTTCGGTAACAAACAAAAGCTGAAAATTGCTGGGTTATATGCATCGTTACCTTTTCTAATGTATCTTTGTAATAAAAGACTAAAGCCATCAATACACTGCATTCAATTATAGAGAAAAATAACAAAGATAGTGCGGGTGTTAAGCAAGTAAAATGATCGCTCTATTGATGGCACATTTGTTTTTTGAAGTCAGCAAAGCGTGCGCGAAAACTGTGTTCGGCCACCTTAAGGTTTTTGGCATTACATTTGGATATTTGCTAATGGTTCCTCATATGCACGATACAGCAAGAATATAAATATGTAAGCTTCAGTTTGTGGTCTCATTTCATGTTTTTCGAGCAGAAAATCACTAACATATTCAAATCAAGTGGGTGGGGACCGAAAAAGAGCGAGTTGCCAAAGAGAACACAATATTTTATAACCATAGAGGTGTTTCTTATAGAACTAATAGCCTACCACATTTCATTTGTATATTTTACACATTTTTCAAACTTACATATCTCCGGAACAAATATCAAGGAGTAAAAATTTGATCAGAGTACCACTTTATCAGAATGAGGAACCAATGATGTCAGCTTACCGCGAAGTTAAAAATGCTTAATACTTCGATATGATGTTACAGTTAAAGAGTTGGCATTGGTTTCTGAATACAGGTTCCATTAGAAACAGAACCTCATCTAAGTTGCCCACTAAAATTGACTAATATGCTGTGCAGTTTCATGGGTAATTAAAAGTTTCTTGGTGATTAAGAGACAAAAGCAATCCTAACAATACTAAGAGTGCAAATTATGAATACCATCTTATTGAATCTTATGTACTAAAATGGCTAACTCCCCCTCACAATAGTCTCTTTCAACCTGGCATTTTAAGGTTTGCGCATGTCTATTTATCGCAGGTATATTTTGTTTTAATATCACGGTAAGTAAAAGCGGGTGAAACAAGTATTGTCAGTTCAAGCAGCGCGTCAATGATGTTTTCTTTTCTGCGCCATATTTTTACAGCCATTCAAGTTTAAATACCGGTACCTTTTATTTAGGATTTGATTGTAATTCCCAACCGCCAGACAAATTAGTCTTGTTTCAGACCGAGCCCCTATTATCCCCCTGTGTAACACAATCTCCCCGGCCATCCCTTCCCTGGTAAATCTGTTGTTGATACAGGCCACTATATCCTTAGCCAATCTGGTTTTGACAGTTTTGAATCTCGCGCTCAGAAATCGTGCGCCATAGGGATCTGCAATGCAATGCTGAGGAATCACCTTTATTGCCAAAGAAAGGTATGTTGTGCACAAATATACACTTAAATAGATCCACCACATTGAGGCAATTCGCAGCAACACATCTACATTGTAGTAAATTTTTTACTCTGAACAATTCCTCTGTGACCTCTTCACTCTCTCAGCAGCTCTTCAAGTGAAATGGCTTCCCCGGCTGACGTCACAGACTAACTCTGCCTGTTCTCCTTGTAACTTGGCATTGAGCCACAGTGGCACGTACTTTTCGAATTTTGAAAATTCACAAGAAATCGAGGAAAATCCTACGACTATAATTATTTCACCCTTGTGATCAGAACAAAAAGGACTTATTTGATGGCTAAGAAAAAAAATAGGGGTTAGGAGAGCTTTAATTATTAAGGCTGTTTTCCATCTCTACAAACCGTACCGATCAACAAGGTGTGTCATCCACTCGACTCTAGAAAGAAGCGACTTATATTTCAAGTCCCCATAATGAGATGCATTTTTCCCAACAGTATACAGATAGAAAAATTAATGGCCTTTACCATCCGTACAAAACCAAACTGATCAACCACCTGTGTCACGCCCGTTTACCGTTACAGATCAAACCAGTCTTCTACTGTCTGGCAAACTGTGCAGATCGAAAAGTTGTTTTTTAGACCGTATCAGGTTAGGTGTATTGGACAACCACCTACGTAACTGATAAATAACAAAGTTAAGCACTTTTTACAAAACAGGTAAAATTAATCTTTGTTTACAGCACTGGCAAATGAAGTAAATAGTTTTTCTGTGCTGGAGGTTATAAATGGCACCAAGTGCTCTTCATCAGTGAAGCTCATTATAGATTAAATAGACATTCCACCTAAAGTGGCCGGGTTTGATTCCCGGATTCGGCGTCATATGTGGGTTGAGTTTGTTGTTGGTTCCCTGCTGGTTCCCTGCTCCGAGGGTTTTCCTCCGGGTTCTCTGGTATTTCCTCCCTCCACAAAAATCAACACTTCTTAATTCTAATTCAATCTGGAAACAATGGATGAAGAGCCACTTCGTGGAAATGCCACTGCAATTTCCCGTTTATTTTATTTTATTTATTGTTATTTAATAGATATTCCTTAGATCACCATACAGGTAACTGTAAAACAAAATAGATCCACAAGTGCCAGACCTGTATGTGCTTGGCCTTTCCAGTGCTGTACATACGGCTGGCAACATTAACTGTATCACCCCAGATATCATACTGAGGTTTGTGAGCACCAATGACACCAGCAACAACAGGACCAAAATTTAATCCTGAAAAGAAAGACACTCAATAAGTTTCCATCACACCTTATGTAAATTCTGCAGTAAATTCACTTGTCTTGAAGCCATCCATCACCCTGTCCCTTTAGGCATTGTGATTTAATGTGCACTGTTTGCAATGTAAGTCTCCCTGTAGCATTAATGCAGTAAACATGCCCTATTTCTACGTAGCCAAAGCATCTTTAACACCATTTTGTGTTTTCTTAGCTAATTAAAATTTTACATGGTGTTATTTGTATTCTTTAAACTTTTGCCCAGTTAGATAACAAACAACCCAAGACAGAGTACAAAAAATTTGGGGATTGCTAAATAATCTTGTTTTGGAAACACACCTTATCTGAGACCATGCTGTTTCTAGAAGCTTTAGCCATGTAATGTTATAGATCCTATTCATTGCTTTCAGTGAACAAAAAGTAAAGTGGAGATTTGTGGATAAAGTGGATCTATTGGTTTCACCACAAATAGGTCCAAATACACAACTTTTCCAGCTGATACAATTTTCTCACCCAGACTTAACCCTACACATGGTACTTAAAAGGGATGCACAAGTGAACTTCCACTGCATGTAAGAAGCAAAGCTAACACTTCTCAGATTCGTTTAAAAAAGATAGATGGAAGCAGGAAGGGTGAGGTAAAAACTGAAAGGTAAAAAGGAAATATACTGAAAAAAGAAGGGGAAGCCACTCTACAGGTCCTACAAACTGCAAAGGATGGCAGCAAAGGACAAGTTTCTCACTCCCTGAAACCAAAAATGGCGAATTTTTGGCATGTCTCATTCTGCTAGCTCCCAGAGTACATTTCACTTCTACAGAGGGATAAATCGTGCAACTCTTGTGTCACAAAGAGTAGTCCAAAAGTAGAGGTGGTACAACTGATATTCTTAATGATAGATCATAAAATTTACACACAATACATCTCTCTAGCTTTGTACCCGTGGGCAATAGTGAACAATGGCTCCCATATTCGGCTGTCGG
>JAHPZR010012213.1:27500-77500 GCA_019787425.1 Platygyra sinensis | reverse complement strand
AAAAAACGGTCAAAGGAAAAAGAACACTTCTGCTGTTTCTGAAACAATTTTTCTATTTACTTTTTGTTGACTTCCACAAAAGAAGATCATGTCTGCAGTTATTGTTGTAAAATAAGGGATCTCAATAGCAACCATCAAAAATCGGCCAATGATCACTTTCTAAGTGACATGAATGACGATATTTCTGTATTTGATTCCATTCCATTCCATTTTTTGCAAGCTTTGTCTTAATGCAACACAAAGTCTCCCATGCTTCACTCTCCTTTACTCCACCAAACCATTTCTGCATCTTCTGCCATTTATTAACATGCTCTAAAACTCTTACACTTACCAATTTTCATTTTGAAGTCGTTGAAAGAATGCAAATTAATGTCTGCTAGTTTCTTTTTCATGGCCATGGCAAAGTCAGCCATAGTGACTATATGACTCAGTGTTGCAAGCTTCTCCTGAAAGGAAAGCATGTACATACAGTGTTCAGTTTTTGTATTTGGTTGTTTTTTAGGTCTACCACCAAAATTGATAATACATGTATGTGGAACTTAAGGACATTTATGCAAAATGTTTCTGCGCATCCTTACTGTGCAAGCATATTCACATGTCATGCAATGTGTGCATGCTAGGGAATAATAGCTATAGCCATAGCTTAATTGCCTGGATATAATGATCTTGGATGTTTGGTGACCTCTATTTTTCCTTTAATGGATCATTTTCTCTGCCAATTTTCTTAGTTTAGCCAACAAAGGAAGAAAATCTATCAATTAGAAGTTTGCATTTTTTTTAATTCTGTTCTTTTTAGCTCTTCATTTATCTGCAGGGCGGTTTCAAATGCCTCTTAAAGTTTTTTTAAAGCTGTTGGCGACATTTGGACTTATTAACGCAACAGATTCACTTATACAAAATATTGCCAGGATAGATGGTCTCTGTCGATTCTTCTTTGATTTTTTAAGCCAAAACCCCTGGAGACCATGCTTATTTACAAATGCCAATTGGACTAGTTTTCCACATGCTTTATCTCTGAAACAAGTAATTTCTGACTGTGCAGTAAAAGTTTGAAGAAAATCTATTGAGTAGAACATTTTTGCACGAATGTCCTCAAGCTCAAGCAAAAGCTGAAATCTGAAACTCTTTACTGTTCACAACTGGAGTACTTGTTAATCTTACAGGAGTTGGTATGGAGAATTGGAAGTGTTTCTGGATAGAGTTGGGAGTCAATAACAGACCAGAGTACAATACTAGAAAGGACCCAACAAAATTAAAGTGATAAGATGATCTCACTTTTTTTGCAAAAGTAATGATCAAACTTGACTTCTTCACATGTTGTATAGTTTGGAAGTATACAAAAGCAAAGCAAAGCGCACGCTGTGATTGGTCAATTCAGCATCTACCATTTGCCCATTGGTGTATGCTGCTGATGTACTCAATAACTAAAGCAATGCGCACGCTTTGTGATGTAGCTCAATAAAAAGACTTCTGTTGTTCCAATGTCTCAATGTTATGTTATAAAACAAATGGTAAATGCCATAGCGTGCACTATTGAGTTATGGATGCAGTTGGGAGGTTTGCTAAGCACTCAAGAGGCTAGAGTTGCACTCCGCTATTGCATCGTGCGATTCTTATGCTTCTTTCGTGCTTAGCAACCTCCCATGTGCATCCATAACTCAATAGTACAGGCTATGGCATTTACCATTTGTTAAATAGCAGATTGGGTTTTTTTAAATAAAAAAACAGTGGCCAAACTAAAGACACTTTCTCACCCACACAAAATCATTTTTTTTTGTAGTAAAGTTCTTCATGTTACCAACCTGTGATTCGGGTTTGATTCCTGCAGCAGCCATGTATGTTTCACCAATGGTTTTAATCTTCTCTATGCACTGAAAGCGCGGCTCTGATAGAAGCTTAAAATGAACACAATTGATTACTTCAGCAAATAGGCATAGGATTTAAACACATTTTGACTCTCTATGAGGAGGTCATCCTCTAAGTAAAACACAATCAAATTTTAAAAATAAAGCATTCAGCAAAGTAATCAGGTGATGACTGAGGAAGAATACTATTTAGGTCAATAAATTTAATAATTGGTGTATCCATGCAAGTGCTGCAGCCTTTTTTACAAAAAATTATATTGCTGATTTTGTTTTTGAGTTTTGCAATTCTATTTTACAAAACAAAATATTTTGTACAAGTTATGGAATGCAAGCTTCAATTGAAATTAAATAAAAATGAAAGAGGCATTTGGGGGTTTGAATTTGGCCGCACTGAAATGTGCTTTCCTTCCCTGGGCTTGGGACTTTAGTATAAACTAAAGGTTGTTTTGGTTCTGTCCTGGTGTACGGGTTCACAAGGGAATAACCATTGTTCTTTCTTTGTTTAGGAGTCATCGGTTAGCTGTTGTGTATTGATTGGTCCTTTTTAGCAGCTCTTGTGAACCGGTACACGAGGACAGAAATGTTGTTTTTCAGGTAGCATTAATGCATTTTATTAGCCGCTTCTTTGGAGAAAATATATTCTTATATATTGGGCGGAGTCCCAACAATTTGTTCGATAATTTAGACTTTAAAACCAAAGTATGTCAAAAGAATTTCAATGACAGACGTTTTTTTGCTGGCTAGTGACTTGAATATTGCGACTGTAAGTCATAAATAATCCTTTCAGAAAGTAATGAAATTCATTCAGTACATCTTAGTGAAGTTTAGTTGCAAATTTCATGATGGGTCCAAATTGATTCATCAATTCGAGAAAGCCATCAATTTCATCAAATTTGGTGCTTTTAACCCTAAAGTGCACAGGTTGATATACATTTTGCACATATATGCCCCACTACTACACAAGAAGGCAACATAATCACCTCATCAAAATCCACCAATATCTCATTGAGAAGACGTAAGCACTCTACTCCTTCACCATTAGCATCCAACTCAGTATAGAAATCAGAGAAGTTACAGATACTGGAGAACATGACAATTACTTTGTCACAAGACTGGTAATAAAGTTCCTGGAAATAAAATAACATTAATACAAGTAGTAGTTATCTGTTGCACATGATACTAACAACCCATTATATCGGGAGCAACATTGTAAAACAAATAATATATTGAAATAAATGAAGAAGCGTTCTCAAGTCGAATTACTCAGATAATAAATTTTCTGAGTTCCCCAACGGGAGTCAAACCCATGACCTTGCAGAATACTGGTTGGACGCTCTAACCACTGAGCTATGGAGCACTCATAGCGAGCAAGGTCGTAAACTAGGTTCTTATGAGATTATCATTTCGACATACTGAGCCTTGCAGTATGGCAGGACGTGTCCCTCATAAGAACCTAGTTTAAGACCTTGCTCGCCATGAGTCCTCCATAGCTCACTGGTTAGAGCGTCCAACCGGTATTCTGGAAGGTCATGGGTTCGACTCCCATTGGAGAACTCAGAAAATCTATTTTCTGTCATTTAATGGGAAAACTCAGATATATTTAACAATTATTCCATGAGCGCATGTATGTAGATGGCCAACGAGGTGCATAACACCGAGTTGGCCATAATCATCTCATATTGAGTGACTGGAATAATATTGCTTTATTAAAATGTATCTGTCTGTCTGTCTGTCTGTCTGTCTGTCTGTCTGTCTGTATGAATGTATGAATGTATGAATGTATGAATGTATGAATGAATGAATGAATGAATGAATGAATGAATGAATGAATGAATGAATGAATGAATGAATCAATGAATGAATGTATGTATGTATGTATGTATGTATGTATGTATGCATGCATAATTAGCCACTTCCCATTGCGGCTTTTCAGGACCAATGTAAGCAAACAATGAGAAAAAATTCAAATAATCATAACTAAGTTAAAGAATCCTAACTGGCGTGAGGCAGATCAGTTGGCTATTTACAAACGTGGCCCAGAAGTTGAACTTGGGGCTACTGAGAACAACATCGGCTAGGAGTCAGAAGGGAATTTGAACCCACAACCTACAGATTTCAAATCCAGCACTCTAACCACTCAAAAATATAGAACACCCCCGAAATATAGAGTACTAAAGTAAAACCAAAAAAACCGAACAAAAAACTTGCATATGCAAGTCTGAAATTGCAACCAGTTGCATCTTGAACCAGAATTCATGGAACTGGTTTCATTTTTAATCAAAACATTTTGTGTTTGTTTTCAAGCAAGAAACTTACCCACCCTCTCTTCAAAGTTTTTAATTTCCATAGAAAATAATTTAGATAAAAAATGAAGGCAGATTACTGTTAAAATAGTGACCCCCAAAACATTTATGATCCACACACTAATCAACATTTAGAGCTGCTACATATCCAGCAGAAAACAAAGACTGCAAAATATGTGATCTGATGTCCCAGAGTCCCATAATGTTTAAGTCGGAAACAACTCGACAATGACACAAATAGTTTTGAACATTTCAGTGTCTTGTTCGTCAATTTGCAGTGAAAGTGAAAAAAACGACAATTATCTTGACATCTGTAGGCCACACACTTAAGAGTTAACCAGGCTTTTATTCATAAGGTTGCAGTAAAATGGGCAACACCTAGTAAGAGAAAACCTTGCTGGTTAAAAGCCAGCCAAGTTCAAAATTTCATGGCTGAGCTCAGAGACGTATAACTCACATGGGGCTAGGCACAACATGCTGGTCAAAAGAGGGATAAATGGAGAGGGATCATTGTTGAACTATGTTTTGCAAGAGATGAAGAGTGCTTTAAGTAACAAACTGTTGCACTTGATGATTTTGCAGTATTAACCTGCTGACATATTGGTGTATTCATACAAATCCTAACTACTATACAACAAAAACTGTACAATTGAAATTAAAAACTTACATCATTTTTCTTGGCTTGTTGTGCAAGGAAATGTTGTGCAACATGGTCTGGAAGAATGTTGTACAGCAATTTTTTATTGTATTCTCTGAGTTGTTCCATTTCTTCCCTTTCTTCTGTGGCCTTGAAAATAGAAGTAAAGAGAAGCTCATTGGCATTAGCCTGTGCAGCAAGCGTTTCTGTGCAAAAAATAGCTAAAGTAAGAAAGATGACAGAGGGGAAGGAAGGAAATGTTTGCAGACAAACCCCTGGATCTCGAAAACCTTGTTTGCCAGTGAACAGGGGTCATGATTGGGTGGGCAAGTTGAACATTTTTCACATGCTCAATCAAGGGTCTTAACCTTCTGCAAGCCTGAATACAACAAGGGAGATAAATTCGAAGCTTAACTTTTTTAGCCAAACGGAGCTTTGACTGTACAGTAGAAATCATGTAGTGCAATGCTGACACTTAGAGATTTCAAAGCCTGCTCATTATTGCAGAAACAAGTGTAACACTATTTTCAACTGTTCCTTTTAATTTTAACATCACTTTCTTGAATGCCACATGTGACAAGAACATGACAAAAAAAAACACAGGACAAAGGATTTGCACTTTCTCTAAGAATAGTGTGTTGAAATCATGTGGCTCCTTACATAGCAACATGCTTTCAGATTTTAGGTACTCTGACATTCCATGAGAAGCATTTTTGATGACAGCATTTAGACCTCTGGGTCCAATTCTGAATGATTTGTCATAGTGTTAGCTGTGGCATACCAGTTTTTGTCTTAATTTCCAGGTAAGAATTTCTTGGAAAACCTATCTTGTATTTCTTAAAACTTTCTTTCAGCAACTATGGACCTGAAAAAATTACTGGAAGTTTAAATGTGAAGATTTAATAAGCTTACTATGGCACATTTTACCTAATTTAGTAGCATGTGTGTATGCAGGCTTTTTGATAATATTTTTGGTAAAATGCTCACAAAATCAAACATACAGATTTCAAATGAACCTTTTAAAATGTGAAGAGATAAAAAGTTTCTTTATAGGACTAGAAAAACACCAAAGAAGCACAGGGCTCTTTCAAAACAACTTGATAAACAAAGTGGAAAGTGTGCATTGGGGAACCTGGTAGCCAAGCCTCGAAATCAGGCAAGTATCGTGTCCTACCAGGTTACTAAGCAGAGAAGTTTGAAGCACGAAACATGTTTTCTCTGAGTGGTGTTACAGCATTATTTACAGGAAAAAGATTGGCTCTTCATGACAAAATTGAGCCAGCGAGTATCAGATATTATGTCGATGTATTTCAACTTCAAGCTCTGATATGAAGAATCAGGTTGCTAAGCGAATGTACGCTGTAAGCTGTGCTGCCATTTACTAGGAGAATTTAAACTGAATGACCATCATCATGCTAATTATTTAACTGGTGTCTGGATCTCAACTTTTGACCCATGCATAAGTTGAGGGCAAATTTTCAGACTGATTTTTGGGTCCTGAAAAGTTGACTTGAACAAGAGAAAATACAGTAACTTTGAAATTGCAATTACCAGGCATAACTAATCGATGATCAATGACATCAATTGGTAATCAACGAGTAATCGCTGAGTAATCAGTTGATTAGTCATTGATTATTGGCGATGATCAATGAGTAATCGATGAGTAATCGAAGCTCAAAAATTTTGTGGCCCATCGATTACTCATCGATGACATCGATTACTCACGGATGTAATTGATTACTCATCGATGACCCATCGATTAGTCATCGACTATTATACTGCGCAGGAAAGGCACTTTTATTGCTTTCTTGTACCATTTTTTTCGTTTGTGATTTTTTTAGCTGCGTTAGACGAAGTTTTTCCTTGTATCTCAGAGAAATTCCAATCGACAATGTCGAGGCACAAAGTGCTAATCACAAATACAGATGATTTGCAATTGTGCAATATTCCACTTAACCCAATTCTTTATTTAATAACAAAACAACTGAACATGCAGTAACCAACCAGTCTGAAAATGAAACTAACAAATATGCTGACAAGAATCGACTACGTGGTTATCGATTTCTTTTGGTGGGTGTTTGTAAGCAAAGTAAAACTGCTTTGGCTTGGGCAAACATCCGTCATAAGCAGTTACATAACCAGCTTGAGTGTTGTGGAATATTTCAACAAGTTCCAATTTTTTGGCCTTTGAACTAAACACAATTCCTCTATCTTTTAAGAGTTGTTTTAGAACCACTATTGTCATATTTTCGGCAAGTTCCTGTTTCATACGTTCTAGTTTTTCATTCCTTTCTTTCTCTTGAACTTCCTTCAATTTCTTTTGTTGCATCTCCAGTCTCTGCCAGTGGCCCTCAATTTCTGAAAGAATTTTGTCATCGAGTAGAAGAATGCCTTCAGAAGATGGAGTTGCTAGAATTTTTGGGACGAACTGAAACGAGTCCAGGACGGTGTATTTTCATGGACGGAACATCTTGTTTGAAATCTTGGTAGAATTTTCACAGTGCGGGCTACAACAAAAGAATTAACCACTAGTCTAATATGGTCCGTTTTTGATATTTTCCAATCAAATAATGGATGGGCATTTTTTTCCTCTTGTAGGAATGGTTGTCATTCTTTTTATTTTCCCAACAAGGAAGTCATGTTTGTTCCACAGGCAGACTATTTCTTTGTGCCTTAGGTTTGCAGAATCAGTGTTCTTCCCACTTGAGGGAAACACCTTGTACCGTTTATCGTGAGCAATAAAAAAAAATGATTTTGGCATCTGGTTGAAGGAATAAATTATAAAGCCTCCCTTGCTGCCAGGCTTAGAAATTCGGAAATATGGTAGATTTGTCCCTTGTGGCACACATATGAATGAGGATTTCTTTGAAGGTGTTTTGAGCCAGCATTAGCATCTGTCTTTATTAAGGTTCTCTTTCCAAGTACCATTTCGGGAGAATCGCCGCTGAGAATGTGGACATAAGTTGTGCTCTTGTGTGGAAATTGCGATTCTATGGGCTCCGTCGCTTTGCACATTAAAGTCATTTTGTTTTTGCTTTATAGGAAAGAGGAAGTGAGCTGCTTCATCAACCACAAATAAAAGGACGAAATTTTCGCATTTGCCGAAAATGGCCCTTCAGGCCTTGTATAAAGAGAGCAAGTATCCATCGCACGGTGTTATTGAAGAATTTGCGAAACTGAACCTTGACAGGGCAACCGTCAGGGTATGGTTCAACCAACAAACAGCAAAGAGATATGGAGAACCGGCTTCTGAAGCTTAATTTCTTCGTACTACTAGCTGAAAAGACCTGGAAAGAATAAACCTGGACACATCTGTTTACATTTAAGTTGTTTTAAGTTGTTTTTTTTTCTCGCCAAATACCGTTTTACAGCCACGAGATAATATTGATGAGTAATAGTTGAAATCAATGACTAATCAATGGAATCATTGAGTAATCGATGCAATTGATGACCGAAAATTTTGTGGCCCATCGATTAGTCATCAATTACTCATTGATCATCGGCAATAATCAATGACTAATCAATTGATTACCTATCAATTACCTATTGATTACTCATTGATTTCATTGATGCCATTGATTAGTTATGCCTGGCAATTACAAAGCCTACATTGGTCGCTCAGATTAATCGAGATTTCTCCATTCCCAACGTATGCTTGTTGTTTTGGACATATTTTTGTCTTGATTCAAAGTTCATTTCTGCTACAAAAGCCAAAGATTTTATCGGTTAATTAATGACAGCTGATGATAATGCATGCACTCGGGCATGAAAGGCTAAGCGGGTGGTTTTCAAAATCCAGGGGTTTGTCTGCAAGTGTTTCCTTTCTTCCCCTCCTCCTTCACCCTCTTTTACTCACTCCATTGTTCATGAAGTAGTACTGCTCCTGGACCCCACGGGAATGCATGCTAGGCAGGCTACATTTTCATTTAAGCAATTAATGGTGATTTACTTCGATTTATGGAGTTATGTGATAAGGATTTGCTTGCATGTAGTTAAATGAGTGTTAGGTAAAATTCATTGCACTTCACTACAGAGATATAATTGTGTGTTTCACATGACTGCTCACATTCCTTCAGTCCTCTAATGTGCTCTGATGTTACCTTATCAAAATCAGTAATTGAAAATAAACATTAACTTATTAGATCTGTGTTTTGAGAACTAATGTATGCAAAAAAATTGGTTTGTCGAATGAAAAACAAAGCTTTTGTTTCCTTATTATTCATATTAAACTAATCTCTTACTATTTCTTTGTTAACACAAGTGAATAAGATGCTGAACAGGCCGGATTCGAGTTTGTTTTGTTGTGACACCATTTCCATACAAGATCAATCAATTTTTTCCTGGTCTGTTTTCTCTACTTGCTTCAAAAACCAAAACATCCATTTAAAAAACCCCATGCTGTCAAGCTGCTAGAATTAACTGTTCAGGTTGGCATTGTGTCAACATTAGGGACCTTACGATCTGATCTTATTTATAATTTATATCTACTCTCTTTTATTTTAATGTTAAACAGGGCCCCCGTTGATACCAGTCCTGTGACTGAAGGGGTTACCCTGTTTAACCCATTGACTCCTGTGCCGCCCGTAACTGCCCGTGACGAACCGTGGCCTTTCTTCCACTTCTGACGTCATTATTTTTGACCAAAATTGGCATCATCTATACTCAACTTCTGCAGGAGGAAAAGATCTTTCCAATGATGCCTAGATCAGAGTGATCGGCTTAATGGCGCCTGAGATATGCACAAAAATGCTCAAAAAGATGAGTGAAAAACTCAGAGCAAAATTTACTGCCACTACACCTAACTGCTCCACAGTAAAAATTGGCCGCCTCGATGACTCTTTCTTAGAAGTGTTTTAACTGCAAGCAAGCCCAGTAAAAGGTCAATCCCTGAAGCGAAAAGAAAAGAAAAGGAGAAAAAGGAAAGGGAAAAAAAACATCAAAAATCGAAAAGCCTAAAGACGTAGGCCACCTTCTCGTCCAAAAATTATCTCAAAATTTTGATTTCTGTGCATGCACGGGCCCAAAGTTCTTAAAATGCCATTTTAGTGGCAAGAGGGACTAGCTGTCGTGCTACAAACGCATTTTCGACCAGATTAAAGCTAATTTGGCCGAGATCCAGCCTCAAAACCACCAAAATGTCCAAAAAATGCATTTTTGGCAAAAAGTTCCAGGAGTCAATGGGTTAATCACGTGACCCAATTTTCCAAAAGATGGCCCCTTTTGTGATAAATTTGGGAAACCTATCCAAGCCAAGCCCAAAAACGCCAAGAATTCCGCAAAATTTGGATTTTAGTTTTTTTTGTTAACCCTTTGACGCCTGTGCCGCCCGTAACTGCCCATGACGAACCGTGGCCTTTCTTCCGCTTCTGACGTCATCATTTTTGACCAAAATTGGCATCATCTATACTCAACTTCTGCAGGAGGAAAAGATCTTTCCAATGATGCCTAGATCAGAGTGATCGGCTTAATGGCGCCTGAGATATGCACAAAAATGCTCAAAAAGATGAGTGAAAAACTCAGAGCAAAATTTACTGCCACTACACCTAACTGCTCCACAGTAAAAATTGGCCGCCTCGATGACTCTTTCTTAGAAGTTTTTTAACTGCAAGCAAGCCCAGTAAAAGGTCAATCCCTGAAGCAAAAAGAAAAGAAAAGGAGAAAAAGGAAAGGAAAAAAAAAAACATCAAAAATCGAAAAGCCTAAAGACGTAGGCCACCTTCTCGTCCAAAAATTATCTCAAAATTTTGATTTCTGTGCATGCACGGGCCCAAAGTTCTTAAAATGCCATTTTAGTGGCAAGAGGGACTAGCTGTCGTGCTACAAACGCATTTTCGACCAGATTAAAGCTAATTTGGCCGAGATCCAGCCTCAAAACCACCAAAATGTCCAAAAAATGCATTTTTGGCAAAAAGTTCCAGGAGTCAATGGGTTAATCACGTGACCCAATTTTCCAAAAGATGGCCCCTTTTGTGATAAATTTGGGAAACCTATCCAAGCCAAGCCCAAAAACGCCAAGAATTCCGCAAAATTTGGATTTTAGTTTTTTTTGTTAACCCATTGACGCCTGTGCCGCCCGTAACTGCCCATGACGAACCGTGGCCTTTCTTCCGCTTCTGACGTCATCATTTTTGACCAAAATTGGCATCATCTATACTCAACTTCTGCAGGAGGAAAAGATCTTTCCAATGATGCCTAGATCAGAGTGATCGGCTTAATGGCGCCTGAGATATGCACAAAAATGCTCAAAAAGATGAGTGAAAAACTCAGTGCAAAATTTACTGCCACTACACCTAACTGCTCCACAGTAAAAATTGGCCGCCTCGATGACTCTTTCTTAGAAGTTTTTTAACTGCAAGCAAGCCCAGTAAAAGGTCAATCCCTGAAGCAAAAAGAAAAGAAAAGGAGAAAAAGGAAAGGAAAAAAAAAAACATCAAAAATCGAAAAGCCTAAAGACGTAGGCCACCTTCTCGTCCAAAAACTATCTCAAAATTTTGATTTCTGCACAGGCACGGGCCCGAAAGTTCTTAAAATGCCATTTTAGTGGCAAGAGGGACTAGCTGTCGTGCTACAAACGCATTTTCGACCAGATTAAAGCTAATTTGGCCGAGATCCAGCCTCAAAACCACCAAAATGTCCAAAAAATGCATTTTTGGCAAAAAGTTCCAGGAGTCAATGGGTTAAACATCAATTATTACTATTACTATTACTATTACAACGGCAACGGCGATGTGGGATTTTTTTACTTCCTGTTGCCTACCGGGCATGAGTAGATTTCTGAGACGGCAGTGTCCCTTCACACACGGACGTCAAGAAGCCTTGTTTGATGTTGTTCGAAAACGTGAGATTAACCAGACCCAAGCATGGCAAAGGAATCAACGTAAAAACGAAACTTTGCGTCTAAATTTAAAGAAAATTAGTTTGTATGAAATGTCTGATTTCAACGAACAGAGCGTGGAGTGTTTTGTACACGACCACAAACCTGCACAAACTAAATGGAGAGAGACTTTCTTTTTGTTTGTGATTGCACTTCACTTGATCTTGCTGAGCTTTCTTATAACTTACTTTTCAATTTTTCTCTCAGTCAAAAAAAGAGAACAATTAAGCTTAATTTTTATTTTGGTTTTACTAGAAAATAGCAGAGAGATTTTGTCGGCAACGGTACAAGATTCGACTGATTCAAGGTGTATGAATTTTTTCATTCATGATCAGCTAATTTTCATTTACAAGCGTAGATGAAGCTCATTTTACAAGGAACTCACTGGCTGGGTTTTTCAGTTCTAGCAACGAATTCCTGACTACCTCAAATATTGCTATAATTATAACTGAATCAAAACAAATACAAAAGAGAGATGTTCACATTCCACAGTTTCCTAATTTTAAAATATGAATTATTTTACAAAATCTGAGATTTATAGGTATTTTGCTCGCAAATGCTACATGTACATTTTTTTAGTAATTATATTGTGCATTTCCTTCATTCAAAAGGCAAAGGAGAGCCATCATGTATTTTCATGATCCATTTCTTATCTGTCAATAAGCTCAGCTAATTTCTTTGAAGACTAAAATACATATGCATGTAAGGAAAAAAAACTCAGAGTTCAATTTGAACATTTATACAATGAAAATTTTATTGATAACAACTTTTGCTGATATACTGATAGTTCTTCCTCATGAAGTAATTTTGTTGCAGTGCACTTTCAGTCAATCAATGAAATGGACTGAAGAACACAAATGGCTTATGTTGAGAGAATTGATGCTTTTGCAGCCATGGCTGCACAAGAAAGGAACCAGTGAGAGAGGAGATGATTGGGAAAAGCTGGCAGTATCCTTAAATGGTATTCCTTATTCCCAATTCCGTGTTACTCAATAGCCCGCTTGTGACCACTATTCTACAATGGATAAGAGAAGAAGGAAAAAAGTCGGGGAAGAAGACAGAGCCTAAAGAGGACAAGGAACTAGATCAACTGTTAGATGAAACAATTGAACTCTTTGACGAGTCCAACAAAATCACAGATCAGAAAAAGCTGAACCACGAAGAAGATGCAAAGACAGCATTGGAAACTTTTAAAGATAGTGCAAAAAGGAATGCTGATGAAAGCAAGGAGCAAGACCAAAAAAGAGTAGAGCTAGTGGTGCAAACACTCTGGCTTACCTGAAAGACAGGGCAGAAGTAGAAGCTACTTGAAAGTGTGATGAATTGGAGATAAAAAGGCAAGAGTTAGCACTGAGAGCAAAAGAGCAGGAAGGAAGACAACAGCAGTTTGATATGATAAACAAGCAAACTAGAGACATTCAGCAGCTTCAGCAGCAACAAATGCAGCAGTTTATGCAAATGAATGCAAACGTGATGCCACAGCACCAACAACAAACCCTTACACTTATGGAGCTAATGAAAAAGTTTGCTGAGAAGTGATGCTGATCAATCTATGAAAGAGGTCATTAAAATGCACAAAGAGTTCACATTTTTATTAGCTTGAACATTTTTTAAGGAAGTTAAAAATTAAAGATTTATTTATAATAATTATTATTGGTTTACATATATAACTGTGAAGGAAATGTTGCTTAATATTGCTAACCTTTGAATGCCACTGAATTGACATTATGCCAGTACCAAAACCCAGTAGATTTTAAGGTGGTTAGGGCTGAAGGAACTGGGACTGCATTACTCTCTGTAAACATGCTCACCATTATTTGTTCTCATTAAAGTTTTGTTTTGTTGGCATTTATTTCACTTTAAGGTGATTCCTCAGAATTGCATTGCACATCTCTACTGCGCACAATTTTTGCTCGCAAATGAGGGCGTGCACGTGCAAAACGTAAGAAATTTCTCACAAGCAAGGCTTGACAGCGATTTCTCTTAAAAGAGCATGCTGACCTATATTTTTTATTGCATTATAGCACACTCAACAAAATTACTCAATTTTTATTTGTCAAGAGCAGTACAATCAATCCCAAATTGTACTCCATAGGAGTACCTATTAAGTTTCCATGGAAACGAAGCGTACGCACAATCATAAGCGGCAAATTTCAACGTCGATGTTATAATCAATAAATACCTATCAAAACAAGGTCTCTTCTGACCAGTATCACATGACCATATTGCGGGCTCAAGTATACAGCTCATCGAGGTCACATGTTTTTTTGAAGTTGACCGCTGACCAAGTGCTGGTTTTAGATTGGATCGCAGGCTCACGTCAGGTTAACTTGTTGAAAACCGGGCAGGCTCAGGCAGGATTGTGCTAACTATTGTGCATTGATTGTGATTGTTCAACCACGCATGATGAAAAGGCAAAGAAGACAGGTGAAATTATTTTCACTGTTACACAAAACCTAACTTGCGAGTTGCCGCAATTCTTGCGTGATTTTGGTGACTATGCATGTAAATTGAAAAATTACATCATTCTCTCACACTTCGTAATTTTGTTGAATGTACTATAAATAAAAAATCGCACGACCTTCTTGCACAATTCATGATTAATAGATACTCGTGATTTTGAAAATTCTCAAATTGCACTCGCCTTAAGGTGGCAGAACACAGTTTTTGATACCTCTGTTTCATTTACCTTTGCTTCTAAAACCATTGATCCTTTGGTCGCCAAAAATGGCAGCAAGCAAGTTAACAACACAAACTTCAACTTTTTGATAATTAAACTGTCGTATGTGCCGTTGCCATGGCAACATGATTAATTATAAACAGGCGTTTAAAATCGGTTTTGTTTATTTGCAGAAAATCTAGTCATTAGATTTTCTTTATAATTTGCATGCAACAAGCTTGTAACTATACTCACATGTTAGCGCTATTTTGATAATAATTTAACAAACAGATCTTTAATTATCCCTCGTTGAAGGTTCACTGGCATATCTTGAATTTCCTTTGTTAAATTTTAATTTTTTTGAATCCTCCAGTTACTTATTTCCTAAAGTATTTTCGCTCTAAATTTCGTGAAATTCTAATGAGTAGTTCTCGAGAAATAGGCGTATCTCCGAAGTCAATTTTTCACTCAATCGCAATTTTTTCGACTTACTATGCATGCGCTGCATTTAACTGGGTTCCTTCGGTAACAAACAAAAGCTGAGAATTGCTGGTTTCTTCGCATCGTTACTTTTTCTAACATACCTCTGTAATAAAAGAGTAAAACCATCAATACAGTGTTCATTTGTGAAGAAAAATAGTACAGACAGCGCAGACATTGAGCAAATAAAATGCTCGCTGTATTGATGCCATGCTTGTTTTTATGCAATACTTGTGCACATGCTGAATTGCATCAGCAAAAGCGCGCGCGAAAACTGTGTTCGGCCACCTTAAGGCTCGTGTAATTTTGAGAACTTTCAAAATCACTCGTACCTATTAATCACGATTTGTACTCGAGGTCGTGTGATTTCCTATACTAATAATAGTGCCCATGTTATGCTCTTTAATCTAAAAAATTTATGGTTGACAGATCGAGAACCTTGCATGACGCTCACATGATTTTCAGAACATTTGATATGTGATACCATTATTTTGCAATTGGCAGTTTTTGAAGCGTCGTGGCGTGGGAGAGACATGATCTGTAAGAGTCTAAGAGAGCAGTGAGATTGATTAAAAACGTTTAAGTCCATCATACGTCTGTTTTAGTCAAGAACTTTCAGCTATTTCCGACAAAAGTGGCACCTCCGACGGGACTCCATGAAACTAAAGCGAAAAACTTGGAGAAATGAGGACGTATGAAGGACAGCTGAAGTCAATCGAGACAAAACTGGCTTTACTCCAATTTACAGATGAAGAAACAGCAAACATAATCGAAAAGGTGCAACTATCTTCACTGGAAAGACAACACAAGATCGTAGAGAAGAAAGTTGATGAGGTACACAATCTAAAGGTGGAGATACAAGAAGCGAAACTGCAATGCGGCGAAAAAACAGACGACATCAAAGAATGGACCGGACAAATCGACGCTGCATTATCGAAATTCGAGCACTCCATATCGGAAATGGAGAAGATCGCAAAGGAAATCAAGCGCAAAAAACTAGAAGAAGAGAAGCAGGCTGAGCTCAGTTTTACTGCCCAGATGAAAGAAAAACAGTTCGAAAAGGAACTGCAATTTGAAGAAGAGAAATACAAAAAGAGGCTACCCCTAGAAAAGAAATTTGGAGAGGATTCAAAAGGTTACACAACGTCACATGCACAGAAGGTGTTCAACTCAAAGCTCCCAAAGCTTGTTATCACACCGTTCAATGGAACCCACGCCGACTGGTTGAGATTTTGGAATCAATTCGAAGCGGAGATAGACTCCACTCAAATCCCAACGGTAACAAAATTCTCTTACCTCAAGAAACTGGTCGAAAAGAAGGTTTGCGTGAGCATTGATGGGCTGCCATTTAACTCAGAGGGCTATGAGCGAGCTAAAAATATTTTGAAATCAAGATACGGAAAGATAAGCAAAATAGTCAAAGCCTACGTGCAAGCAATCTTAGCGTTGCCCCACATCCACGGAAGCCAACCAGCGAAGATCTACAACTATTACGAGAAGCTGTTAACAAACATTCAGTCATTGGAAACGTTGGGGAGATTGAAAGAAATCGCGGGCTATGTGCGAATGACACTCGACAAGCTGGAAGGCATCAGAGGAGACCTGGTATGAACGGACGACGATTGGCAAGAGTGGGACTTTCCCCAACTGATCGAAGCCTTACGAAAGTGGACGGAAAGAAACCCTCTAAAGCAGGATGACAGGGCGACGGAAAAGCCTCCGCCAGGCGGGAGTCAGTGGCATAAGAGATCAAAAACATTCCAAGCTAAACAAAGAGAATGGAAGCCAAGAGCATGTGTTTATTGTGAGGGGACTGGTCACAAGGCTAGCGATTGCAACAAGGTTGTTTCTGTAGTTCGTATTGTGTGATCGTCCGGGTGAGTGTAGTTCTGAAAAGAACTGTTGTTGGTGACTGACGTTTCGACAACCTGAGCGGAAGTCATCTTCAGAGTCAAGTGAATAGTGTTTGTCAGTCGATGTTGTTATAAGTCTGGTCAGTTGAAAACGATTGGTCAGTTAAGCCATGATGTCATTGGCTGAAAGACTCGTGTAAAGTTTGTCATCAGTCAAACTTTAACCCTTAACTGACAAATCTAGACGAAAACTACAATCGACGGAGAACTTTACTGACGCTATTAAGACAGTACAGATACCTGACAACTACAAACTTGTGTCTTTTGATGTGAAATCACTGTTCACCAGTATTCCACTTCAATTGGTGTTGCACTGCACCGAGACCGCTATACAACAATCCACCGTTAAACTACCGTTACCGACAGAAGACATTATGGACTTACTGAACCTCTGCCTTACATCGACTTACTTTCAGTACAACGGTAAACACTACAAACAGTTACATGGAACAGCCATGGGGTCGCCTGTTTCTGTTGTTGTCGCAGAAATTGTGATGCAACACATGGAGGAACACGCCCTTGCAACTTGCCGACAAACAATACCGCTCTGGTTACGCTACGTTGACGACACCTTTACCGCCGTTCACAAGGACGAAATTGACGCTTTTCATGACCACCTTAACGAACAGAACGCTGACATTCAGTTTACCAAAGAAATCGAAGAAAATGGAAAACTTCCTTTTCTAGACTGTTTGGTAAGCCGCAACAACAACGAACTACGAACGACAGTGTACAGAAAACCAACGCACACCGACAGATTACTTGACGAATCATCCTATAACCCGACTTCACACAAAGCCACGACTATAAAGACTTTAACGAGACGAGCGCAACTAGTTTGTGGTACACCGGACAGCTTACGTGACGAGAACAAATACCTTGAACATGTTTTTATTAAAAACAACTACAACGCTGACTTTACTAGACGAAACATTTACCGACCTACTGAAGCCGACGTAACGAACCAGAACCCGACACATGTTACTACAGTGACTATACCTTACATTAAGGGCACTTCTGAGACCATCTCACAGATCTTACAGCCCTACAACATCCGTGTAGCCCACAAACCTACAACCACGTTACGACACTTACTGACTAACGTTAAAGACCGAGACAAACCTAACAACAGACAGGGAGCAGTTTACAAGATCAAATGCTCTGACTGCGAGGCTTCCTACATTGGTGAGACTGGCAGAAACCTTAACACAAGACTGACTGAACACAAACGAGCGACGAGAAATGGTGATGTCAACAATCACATTGCTGTGCATCATCAACTGACAAACCACAACATTGACTGGGACTCTGCCCAATGCTTAACCTACAGTACTAACTATTTTCAACGACTGACTCTGGAAAGCTGGTACACTAACTTAGAACAAACACCTCTTAACAGATGTCAACAACTACCGGCGCCTTACAAAAGACTTATCCGCGACAAAAACGAAACCGACAACCGGACTTCTAACAGACCGACTTAATTTTGACTAACAATAAAATTTAACTAACAAAAGACGGATCGAAACTGACCAATGACTGATGACAAACTTTACACGAGTCTTTCAGCCAATAACATCATGGCTTAACTGACCAATCGTTTTCAACTGACCAGACTTATAACAACATCGACTGACAAACACTATTCACTTGACTCTGAAGATGACTTCCGCTCAGGTTGTCGAAACGTCAGTCACCAACAACAGTTCTTTTCAGAACTACACTCACCCGGACGATCACACAATACGAACTACTGATACTCCTGGGTTCAAACCATTTACTAAGGTTGTTTCTGTGGATGAGCGGAAGAAGATCCTCATCGAAAAACAGCTCTGCTTTAACTGCACTGGTACTGAACATCAGGTTGCAGAGTGTGTCGTTGTCAGACAGGATGCCTGTACTGCAAAAGAAGACATCACACATCGATTTGTGACAGAGGAACAACCGAGCAGATGCTAGTGGCGACTGGAGATCCTCATCGAAAAACAGCTCTGCTTTAACTGCACTGGTACTGAACATCAGGTTGCAGAGTGTGTCGTTGTCAGACAGGATGCCTGTACTGCAAAAGAAGACATCACACATCGATTTGTGACAGAGGAACAACCGAGCAGATGCTAGTGGCGACTGGAGATAGCGCAGTCACATACCCTGTAGTAGTGGTGAATGTAGAAGGAATCAAATGTCGTGCACTGTTGGATACTGGAGCAGGGAGCTCCTATGCCTCTGCTGCTCTCCTCGACACACCTACGGAAGCGCCCCATTCACAAGGAACTGAGACGAATCGAGATGATGGCGCAGTCAGCCAATCAAATGATTGAACTCCACAAACTGAAGATCAGCAGCTTGGATGAGAGCTTTCGTCTCGAGACAGAAGTAACCAAAGTAAACCGACGTAAACTTCTTTCTCTCGGCAATCCCAAGTACGAAGAAAAAATTGCAAGATTCTCTCACCTAAGAGGTATCAGTATGGATGACACAGACCAGAAACCCGAGCTTCCAATACACCTAGTCCTTGGAGCGAGCGAATACGCGAAGATTAAGACAGTTAGTATGCCGCGAGTTGGACAGCCAGGGGAGCCAATTGCTAAATTAACTCGCTTTGGTTGGACAGTGATGTCCCCCGGGAAGGAGGTAGATCTGACACCCATGTTCCTGACACAGACGTCATCTTTTGATTACGAAAATCTCTGCAGACTAGAAGATTTGACAATGGGCGACCAAGCGAGTGCATATGAAGAGTTCAAAGAACAGCTGAAAAGAAGCCCTGATGGGTGGTACGAAGTTAACTTACCTTGGAAAGGAAATCATCCCCCCCTACCTAGCAACGAAAAGGGAAGTTTGAAGAGGTTGGAAGCGCTGACCAGAAAACTGGAAAAACAACCTGGAATGCTCGAGAGGTACAATGACGTTATCCAAGATCAGCTGACACAAGGAATTGTCGAACCTGTAACACGTGAAGCAAAAGGGAGAGAATTCTACATACCCCATAAGCCAGTCATCCGTGAAACAGCAGAGAGTACCAAACTACGCATTGTATATGACGCGTCCGCTCACGCACATGAAAAGGCACCATCCTTGAACGAATGTCTTGAAACTGGCCCACCATTACAAAACTTGTTGTGGAGCGTGCTGGTGAGGAATCATCTCCATTCGGTGGCCATTGCAGGTGATCTTAAGCAAGCCTTTCTACAAGTGCGAATTTGGGAACCAGACTGAGATGCGATGCGTTTTCATTGGTACAGAGATCTGAATACCAAAGAGACTGAGACGCTGCGCTTCACGCGAGCTCTCTTCGGCTTAGCGCCATCTCCATTCCTGCTTGGGGGAGTATTGCGAGAGCATCTAGAGTGTTGCCGGGAACGGTTTCCAGTAGAAGTTGAAGAAATCCTCCGAAGTCTTTATGTAGATGATCTCATCAGCGGTGGAGCGACAGTCCAGAAAGCACAGCACTTGAAGGAATCAGCACAAGCTATCTTCAGTGAAGCCCAGTTCAAATTACACAAGTGGCACTCTAACATTCCAGTGCTAGAAACAGATGTCACGGGATCCAGCGAGCAAGAATCGAGCTACGCGAAACAGCAGTTGGGAGCAAAACAAGGCGAGACAAAGCTCTTGGGTATGCCTTGGAACAAAGAAGAGGACACCATAGCAGTAACTTTCCCAAGTCCACCAGAGCAGCCAACCAAGAGAGACTTGCTAGGGGGTCTTGCCAGAATCTATGATCCACTTGGACTCGTGCCTCCAACTACGCTGACTGGAAAAATGATGTACAGAGATGTGTGTGACAGCCGCATTGCATGGGACAAGACTTTGCCAAGCTTTCTTAATTGTAAGAAAAGGTGTAAATAATAAAGATTGTTGTTGTTGCTGTTAAACAGGTGGACCGCCTGGAAGAACTGCTTGCCTGAAAAGGTTGAGATACCACGAAGTCTAGCTAAGTACCAGGAAGAAACTGAAGCTATCGATCTCCATGGGTTTGGAGATGCCAGTGGCAAGGGCGTTTCCGCCGCAGTTTACACAGTGATTCATCAAGCTCAAGGCATCAACCGAGGTCTTCTAACAGCCAAATCACGTTTATCCAAGAAGGGACTCACTATTCCCAGACAGGAACTAGTATCTGCTCACATGGCAGCAAACCTAATTCACAATGTGAAAACAGCTCTGAGTGGGTTCCCAGTGAGAAGTGTCTACTGCTGGCTTGATAGTAGCGTTGCCTTGCACTGGTTAAAGGGCAATGGAGATTACAAGCAATTTGTTGCAAACAGAGTGAGGAAGATCCAACAACATGACTTCATCCAGTGGAGACATGTCAGGTCTGAAGACAACCCAGCCGATCTTGGAAGCAGAGGTGGACGAGTGGACGTATCAGCAGATTTGTGGTGGCAAGGACCAGAATGACTCACTAAACCGGACTGTTGGCCGCCAGACATTGTTACCCGTCCTACACCCGAAACTCAGGCAGAAGCTAAAGCGATCGAGGAAGTTTTGGCGGTGGCAGTAGCAGAAGATATCCTAAATGAAATTCTAGAAAAGCATGAATTCTGGAAAGCCATCCGAATCGTTTCGTGGATAGGGCAGTTCCTGTACAACTGCAAAACTAAGGATGCCAACAAGAAAACAGGCCCTCTAACTACCGAAGAAACCGAGGAACAAATAACTAAATGGGTTCGAACAGTACAGAGCAGAAGTCAGATGACAGAGAAGTTCCAAAGTGACAGCCTTAGCCTCAACTTGCAGGAAAACCATCAAGGAATCTTAGAGTGTCGAGGGCGTATGCAAGGAGACTACCCCGTGTATCTACCGGACAAAGAGCTTTTCAGCGAGAAGCTGGTCGCACACGCGCACAAGATAACTCTCCATTGGGGAGTTGGTCTCACAATGGCGAAAGTGTGAGAGAGGTACTGGGTACCACGACTGAGGCGACTAACTAAGAGAGTGATCAGAAACTGCAACGGCTGCAAACGGTTTCAAGCAAATGCCTATGCACGCCCCCCTCAAGGAAATCTACCGAGGGACAGAACGGAAAGGTTCTTCGCCATTTCAAGTAATCGGAGTGGACTACGCTGGACCTATCAAGTACCGAGCCAGGGGACGGAAAGAGGGGAAGGCATACATCGTACTGTTACAAGGGGACTATACTTGGAATTGCTGCCGGACCTCACCACGGAGGAATTCATCGGAAGCCTAAAGCGGTTGGTAGCAAGACGAGGAAGGCCGGGAAAGATCTATTCCGATAACGGGAAAACGTTTGTTGCTGCTTCAAAGTGGTTAAAGCAAGTAGAGAGAGAAGAGAGAGTGCACATTTGGCTGGCTACACATGGCATCAAGTGGCAGTTTAACTTAAGCCGAGCCCCATGGTGGGGAGGACAATTCGAGAGACTGGTTGGTTTGGTCAAGCAATCCCTGTACAAAACCATCGGGAATGGCAATCTGCTATGGAAAGAGCTCCAAGAAGTCATCCTAGACATCGAAATCGCACTCAACAACCGGCCTCTTAGCTACGTGGAGGAGGACATACAATTGCCCATGCTAACGCCCAACGCGTTATTGTTTGGCCAACCAAAGCTTCTTCCTGAACTGGACCCAGACCGAATGGAAGAAGCTGATCTCAGGAAGCGTGCCAAGTACCTGCTCAGATGTAAAGAAGTCTTGTGGTCCAGGTGGACTCGCGAGTATGTGAAGGCGCTGAGGGAACGACATAACCTCATACATAAAACCAAGTCAATGAGTGTCAAAGCTGGTGATGTTGTGCTTATTAAGGGAGAAGAGCGGAACCGAGGTAAATGGAAGCTGGGAGTGGTCGACACCCCGATACCAGGCAGAGATGGTGTCGTCAGAGCTGTACGATTGAAGGCAGGAAAATCCTTCTTGGAACATCCGATCCAGCACCTATACCCATTGGAACTCACGTGCGACATGCCAGCCAAAAGGGGAACACCCCTGAACGCAGAAGCCCAGGTGTTCCGACCGACAAGGCAAGCCGCAGCTGTAGCCCAAGAGCGTATCAGAACTATGATGAATGCAGAGGATGAAGACTGATTAACTTTACGAACACTAATGAAACATTTATTTTCTCGTTTGAATTGTTAAGAGAACTTTTCTTATTGTTATATTTGCCCATATTCATTGTCAAATAGGGGGAGTGAGTGTGGTTGACAGATCGAGAACCTTGCGTGACACTTACGTGATTTTCAGAACATTTGATATGTGATACCATTATTGTGCAATTGGCAGTTTTCGAAACATCGTGACGTGGGAGAAACATGATCTGTAAGAGTCTAAGAGAGCAGTGAGATTGATAAAAAACGTTTAAGTCCATCATACGTCTGTTTTAGTCGAGAACTTTAAGCTATTTCCGACAAATTTTTAAAACATAGGCACGCAAAGCGTGCAAGAGTTATTTTTTTGTGAATAACAAGTCCGAGTAGTAGTGAATAATGCTTATCAGTCAATAGTGTTACCAGTCTGGTCAGTTAAAAGTGATTGGTCAGTAAAACCTTCATGGTAATGGCGGTCATTGGTCGGTTTCAATCAATCTATTGTTAGTCATTAGAAGTCCGTTTATCGGTTTTGTTTTCGTCTTGGATAAGTCGTTTGTAAGGCACCTGCACTTGTTGACATCTGTTACGAGGCTTTTGTTGTAAGTTAGTGTACCAGCTTTTCAGATTCATTGGTTGAATAGTTCGTACAGTAAGTTCTCGCTGTAACTCCTTTCATAATTTGAAGTGGTTTATGACGCCAAAGGTGGCAACAGAATAAGACCGTGCTGTTCCGTGACTCGACCTGTCAGATGTGATAATCTGATAATTAGATTAGTTTTTGTTTATCCGTGAAATGATAATGAAAAAATCTTTCTTCCATTTTTTCTTAGTTATTTATCTCCAGCAGTGAAGAGAAAGCATATCGCCTTCAAGTTAACTTTACGAGAAAAACAAAAATATCATGTTACAAATGTTCCCGTGAAAACTAAGATTGTCACGTTTTTACTAGTCAACGTATAATTGAATTTAACTCAGTTTATAACAAACATGTTCTGATGCTAACAATGATCGTAGATTTTTTCCGTTTTGATATTCCACGAAACTATTTCAAATTAATATCGATATCAAAACCAAGAAGACGTTATGAAAGGTAACCCTGAAAAAAGAAAGAGACATGAAAAACTGTATAAATATTATAAGACGCCAAGAGTCTGGGACGTTCCTTGTCACATTACCCTCCCCAATGCCTGAGAGTTTTTTTTTGCACCTTTTGAGACTGTATTTCGCAAAGCGTGCAACCACTATGTCACCTCAAAGTCTTATCAAATTAATTTGCGGTTTAACTCGCCGCCAGGAGTCTTCGGGAACACCACAAACCTTAACTTTAAGAAAATCTCCGCTCAAGTTACCGTTTTTAACAATTGCATGATTAATGCGAAATATTAAAATGCCCCTGAATTCATTAAGAAAAGATAGGTCCAAACATTTTTCTGGAAGCGCCGCTAGATCTGCTTCTTGTTTGCCTATTTATTCTGACTGTGAAAAACAAAAGTGTCAAGTTACCATTTGAAACTAACAAATAAAAATATCATGTTACATGAATCTGCAACAAAACAAGAAATTTGATTCGAAGTTTATAGTAGATCAATCCGACTAAGAGGTATCTTTTTTACAAAAAAATAACTCAACAAAAGTGTTAAGTTACCATTTGTAACTAAAAGTAGCAATATCTCGTTTTGTTTGTTCAAACATTTCATGGGAACAAGTGGTGACGATTCGTCAGCTCTAATTGAATTTACTACCTTGTGAAAAACAGAAGTGTCAAGTTACCATTTCTAACAAAAAATAGCAAACATCTCGGGGAAACAAGTGCTCACAATTCATCACCTCTAATTGAATTTTACTCCCTTGTGAAAAACAAGGGTGTCAAATTACCCTTTGTAACTAAAAATAAAATTTATTGATACATTTGCATAAAAGAACAAAACAATTGTCACTTCCACTTATTTTGTAAACGTTAATACTGTTTCAAATCTAAATAGTCTCGTCGTCTCCTCTAAAATATGTCCTTTGAACTAGAAGCGACGATTCGTGACCTCTAATTGAATTTACTCGTTGTGACAAACAAAAGTATCAAGTTACCCTTTGTAACCTGAAAAAAATATCTCTTCTCATTTGTTTACTACTGACTCATGAACTACTCCAAAACGCAAAACTCATCTCGTTCATAACTAGCCACCATTACACTGAAACAACCCAATGTATATTATGTAACTGTCACAATCCCCTCAAGACCGGACTAAAAATCACAAACCGGCAACATACACTTTAGTCTTTATTATTTAAGGACCAAAGTCCTTGAATCATAGAACTCCCAAGACTTCATATACCTCACTTAAGTATTGTGCAAAAGTAATGCAAACGTATTTCGCCGAAATTCGCGGCTTTTCTGGCTTTTCGACGAAAAAATATCGAATTTTCGATGGAAGGGAATTTTCAACGAAAAGTCACGATAATTCGTGATGCCTATTGTTTCCAATTACGTGAATTTTCGAACGACAATTCGCTCAGAACGAAAATATACTTCGAATTTTCGAGAGACAATTCGCAGTGTTCGATCAATGACTTAGAACATTTGAGCGAAATTTCACTCTTTGTTTGCTCTGCTCAAACAGTCCCACGCATTTTCTGGACGATAATTTGCCCAGTTCGAATTTGCCGCGACGATTCTATTCTGATGTCACTTCACAGTGTAAACTTTACGACAAACTCGTGTCCGTTTATACAACAGGTTTATACGAGACTCACCTGTATTACTTCAAAGGTTCCTTATACTGTTTACTTCACGTTGAAAGCATCGCAGCTCTTACACCGTTGTTCTTTGGTGGTTTCTTGGCTCACGTTTGTTGAACACAAGGGCCACTCGCAGACACGGCCAATGTTTGCGTAACCCAGACTCCGCGCGAACTGGTAACGCCACAGCTCAAGTTACTGTGGGCTCGCACATGGCGTACATGTCAAATGGCGAGCCCCAAACGTTTAAATCATGAGACAGAATGAAGGAATTTTTCTGAATTCAAGAGTTTTCAAACTGAAATGGAATTTATGTGGATTCATGAGCTTTTAAACAAAGCAACAATTATGTTTGCAAAGTAAGGCGTTCAAAGAATATTTTCTGCATACGAACTCTGGAAACGCATCTTGTTGGTATCTGTTTTGAACGTGAATATTTAGTCAAAGTCAAAACAAAGTAAATTTGTTCACTTAGATACAAAACTACAGTGGGCCGGCTTCAGTATTCTTTTGTCGCGAACGCCTCACTGTCCCTCTACATGACATAGTTACCGACGCAACATCTATACCGCAGGCCAAACAACTGTGGGCTCGTAACTTTTCCAACTTTGTCAACATGTTTACATGCCACATGGCTGGGGTTAAACGTGATGTTTGCATGGCACATGGCTGGGCTTAAAATGAGGTTGATGCTTACGGTCGATATGGAAGCAGAAAATGCTTGAAATAAGCTTATTGCTTTTAAAAACGGCAAGGATTCAGTTTACAAGGTAAGACGTCCGAAGCCAGTTTTGTACGATTCTCTGGAGCCGATCGAGACATGCACTGCTTGGCTTAAAAACACGCGAAAGATATTTGACATGTAATGTTTCATAACATAACATTTGCCTACAAAAGTTCAATCTCATTTCTATGTTGTTTGTTTTGGGAAAGTGCGCTTCTGTAAACATAGTCACGTCAACACACTTGACCTACATTTGCGAAATGGCACCTAGTTTTGCTGATCGATAAGCGGGCTTGAAAATCAAAGTTGCTTAAACAAGGTTTTACGAGGCTGTGTTTTAAGGAATTACTTGTAAGACAGTTACTTATTTTCATTGTGCAAGGCATTTGCTTTTTTTTCATTGGAAATAGCCGATTAAATTGTCGGATCATTGAATCTATTTTCGATATGAGTTTAGTTTATTTACATACATGTACGCTTGTTCAGTCGTTCATGTCACGCGAATCTGCTGCTTCGAATTTCGCTATCTCGAATCTTCGTTGGGTTACCTCGAAAATTCGCTACTTCGAACTTCGCTATCTCGAATTTTCGAGAAAGATCGTGAATTTTTCGCTTCGAACCCTACGAAAAACGTTTCGAAAATTCGACGACTTTTCATGGAAAATTCGCGAGAACAAAGGACGTCTTTCGACGAATTTCGTTTGCATAACTTTTGCACAATACTGTAAGTTATCTTAAACGAGAAATTTTCGTTGTGTTCTACTACAATTCATGCTGGCTATTAATGTGATAAAGCGAAAACCCTGATAACATTGACGAGACCAGTTAAGTTTCATTTAAAACGTATCTTCTCATCTCCATAGTAAACAAGAACCATTATAAATGTAAAATCGTCACAGAATAATTTCTTTTTGTTCTGTTGACGAAATTAATCTTAGTCTCTTCGCTTTTCTTGTTGAAACTTATCACTGAAACTGATCAATGGATGCTGAAATTAACGACTTGCCTTCGACTCTGCAGCAATATTTAGGTTTCACTACAACACACAAACGATTCGAACCTGGTCACAACCTCTTCACATTCCAACTAGTGCATTCCGCCCCCTTAAATCATAGAAACCATATCAACATTAGTAGTAGAACGGCTAACACTCATTAAATTCAAAACCTTATGTACTAGGAAAAGCTCGCCCTTCATCGCGTGCTCGCAGTTATATCCAAAACACTATGTTTCTTCCACTGATTATCCAATTGCTTAAGACTATCAATCCCGCCCACAAAATCCTTAGCCTAACCCACAGAAAATGTCGAGGTAAACCCAATATATGAATACTTCCTCCTCTTTTACAGAAGAATAAATATGGCCGTTCTCAACTGTATCGGAATCAAATCTTCTCACATACCATTTACCTTTATCACAGGAAATTTGATTGGTGTTTAATAGTAGATCCAATCTGATTGGTGTGACATACATACATCTCTCACTAATCCACTGAACCACTCACTGAACCACCCGTCCATAACATACCCGACGCGCCGACTAAGAGGTATTTTTTTTTTACAAAAAAATAACTCAAAAATTCATCGGAAGGAAAAAAAGATGTAGCTGAAAGCGTGCATAAAACCATTACTCTAGGATGTAAATTATGACCACGAAAACATCAACTCGACGAATGCATTTCGTCCACCTGGTTTTAAAAGGTGCGATTTTTTCTACAAATTTTATATGATATTGTTCCATATGTTCCATACTTTCTTCCTGTCAAGTTTTCTTCCAAGTATTACTTTGATAAACTGTACTTTCAGCTACCGCAAAATGTAACGTGGACCGATGGATAACGTGCAAGATTAGCATGAGTACAGGCATAAAAGGGGAAAGACTGGCCCATCATATCTCTTTTGCTTGAATGGTGACCTATCTTTTTTATTCTATTTTTCAAAAACAGTGCATGGTAGGGAACATTCAGAGAAAGTTTTCAAAAAATTCATCGTTTTCTTCCAAGTATTACTTCGATAAACTGTACTTTCAGCTACCGCAAAATGTAATGTGGACCCATGGATGACACGCGAGATTAGCATGAGTACAGGCACAAATGGGGCAAGATTGGCGCATCATATCTCTTTTGTGAGAAAGGTGACCTATCTTTTTTATTCTATTTTTCAAAACAGTGCATGGTAGGGAACATTCAGAGAAAGTTTTTAAAAAATTCATCGCTAATTTTTATTTCCGAGGAATCACCTTAATTCCAATATAGCCTTTCTCAATTGCATAATTTTTTTTTATTAAAAAGCAGTTCAGCTTTCCAAAGGAAAAGTGTTATTTAACTTTTGTAAAGCCTGTTTGGCAGGGAGAGAAACATCAAAGTAGTCTGATGTGGTGGATCCATAACAACAAACACAAGCATTGTGAAGAAGGGCACATGTCGCATACATTTTGCCAACAGCACTTTAACTTATTTTCAAAACTTTTTTGAAGTCCAGAAATTTAAGACAATTTATTATATCACCAAAAATCCATTCCACAGAAACGCTGACTTCACTCATCGATTCATTCCATGCAGACTGTATGGGAGTTAGTCCAGCTCCTCGAAAAGGTCCTTGCAGATGTAGGCGAAGGGGATATGCTGGATCTCCATAAATACATAGGGGGTTCCCATTTGTGTCCACTGAAAATCGTTGCAATTGATTTAACACTCCAGATCTAGCTAACATCCCACTATCTAGCCTGCGTGGCAGGCCGTAGAAAGGGAGGGAGGAAAGTCAAAATGAGCACGGGAGGAAGAACAGACGGCCTGCAAGGACGCTATTGTTTTCTTTGTTTTTTTGTCCACCAGGCGAACATAAAAATCCTGATTGGTCAGATTTAATGAATTACCTAATCCATCCTTCTGATTGGTCAGTGACCTGTCATTCGAAACCATTATGGTCTTCTCGTGTTTATATTTAACAAGGGGAGATCGTTTCGAACTAATTCATCATATGTTAGCCGATGTTAGTAATAACGCCTTTTTTCAGAATTATTAGCGACCAGATTATGGATTATGACTGCCTGATATTTGGCTCAGAAGCTAGTTTGTTTGGAAGACATCGTAGGGGGGGAAATTGTCGTCTGTATCCGCGGAAAGTGCCACAGATAAGCGATTTTTACACTCATTAAAGAAGCAGTAGTAGTTTAGTAGCTTGTGAGTCGCATACAGTTGAAACATGAACAAGCACTCCAGGCCGACTGTGAATCAATGTAAGAAGCAATCACTGTGTTACCAAAGTTCTTCAGAGATTCACTTGAGACAACTCCAAATAATTATTTCTTTTCTCGCCGACAGTTTGAATATATTTCTCCAAGCTTTAGCCACACATTTGTCATATGTTACTTTTAGATTTATCTGGCAAACTTTAACATTGTTACGATTGCTTTCTTTTTGGGCCGGCCTCTTCTCGCTTTTCCCAAAGTCCGAAACTGAGGTCTTCAAATTTTAAAATTCATTTATTTCGTGCAAAACAACAAAAACAAGAAATACGAAAACCCATTAGCACCTACAGATTTTGCCACGAAAGAAGCGGCATCATTCTGATTGGATAATTTTGACTGCCAGACATTCCACAGTTGACTAGTTTTTGCATAGTTAATTAGAGGGCGTAATGAAGAAAACAATAGCATCGTTGCAGGCGTCCCCTACCGAACACGCGATCCTCCCGCGTCCGATTTTATCGCGCTTCACTGGCTTGTCTTTCCCCTTTCCCTCCCCTTGGGACACCTGCCACACAGGCTATCCACTATCATGTCTCCTTCCCTCAACAGGCCCATATAGGTTGGCAACAAGACCACTGGGTGCTGCAATAGATAGAAACTTTATAGCATGGACTTCTTTGTGACCATTGTATAAGCACTTTTGGTTTTGTCCTGCTTGGCAAATGGGCCTCACAGTACCATCAACAAACCCCCAACAGTTGTCAAGAACAGCTCCCCTGTTGCGAACTGCAACAGCAAACTCCTCTAAATGATTGGGGCTTAACCAATCCTGGTTCAAATCAGTAAAGAGGCGGTTCCATGTTTGATACAACTCGTTCATAACAGCATTTGAGGTCATACACAATTGTGACCCTATTTGCGAAAACCCGGCATAAGAAAAGTCAACGCAAAAGCATTGTGTCTTGAAAACGCATTGCAACTCGTTGTCAATGCATTGTAAATGCGTTGAATTTCGTTGTCAACGCATTGTGTCACAATTTCAACCCGTTGTGCCTCGTTGTCAACGCATTGTGTTTCGTTGTCAACCCGTTGTGGATTGCTCTCAACGCATTGTGTTCCGTTGTCAAATTGTTGTGGATGCTTCTGATTTCATTATGAAAGTCGCTAAAACCTCCCCGACTATTTACATCACGCAATAAACTTCGAGCTCCCGATGGTAAAAAATATAATAACTAGTAGTTTCCATTGGAAAGTGAAGTGCTGCGAGTGGAGTTTATGTGGAAGATGTTTTTATGTCATTTAGGAATTATCGTGGAGGGATAGTAAGCAAGAGCTACTAGATTAGAGTATTTTGCCAAAGGCTAATGGGCTTAAAAACTTTTCTGTTTCGAAACACGTACTGAGGTTGACACAATGAACGGTTCACTCATGCGAAAACCTTTCATCGAGTATTCACGGCCGTTGATCGCGACCGTATCACGTCACAATTAATTTATTACAACAAGATATTTTGTACCATGCTGTTTTCAATGGATGTTCACTGAAACTCCTCCGTTAAACTGACGAAAGTGCTTGTTAGATATTTAAATGCTAGCTTCTTGAAAAGTGTTTTACGCCGTGTTCGAACGACTTGCGTTAATACCGTTTGTGACATTCTGAAAGCTCATCCGCAGTCACGCTGTTACTTCACGCTGATTGGATGATTGTAAAGAATTTATCCAATCAGTTTGGAGCAAACAGCGTGACTGCTGCTCCTTGCTGCTCCTTGGCAGACCAGCCGAGGACGCTGGTCGCTTCGAAAGCTGCATTTCTCGAAAATTATTTGTTGATTAGCACTTGAATTTTTTAATGCATCTTCGATTGAATGCCACAAGAACAAGCATCAACCTTTCTGTTTACTTGGTGTTCCATTTGGAAGCCAGGCGATTCAAATTTTTGGGTGTAAATCTGCTTGGCGTTGGTCAAGCGTATTAACAGTCAACGTAAAACCCACCAGTTCACTCAATTTCTCCATTTAAGGCCGCAAAAGTTTTGTAATGAGTAAACAGTTTAAGTGGAAAGCATAAATTCAAATTGTTCGGAAAGCTTGAGAATTAGTTTAGACAAACGTACGTAGAATGACGCAGCATACAATTCACCTTTACATTCGCAAATGTCTGAAATTTTCGCCACAAAACTTAGAGAAGTTTCACATGCGTTCACTTTTGATCTTTCCACAACTATAAGTAAATCGGTACCGAATCATGCGGCAAATTAACCTTAATTTTATACTTCATACAGTTTCTTTTGAAAAGATACTTGCTTTGTCATGTAAAAAAGTCATTCTTTTGTACAGAGGCAGGATCTAGGAAGGCAAAAAGATTTTCAAAAGATCTGGAATCAATTGGCAACAATATTTACAACTGTGATAATTTTATAGATCGTTTTCATGTTTCATGTCTGTATTTTTTTCCGGCCGTCATATAATTGGTGTACCACGGATCGGTAAATTTCTGTGAAACATTTTGACGAATATTTGAAGTTTGGGAAGACACACAAGCCTAAAACTTGGAGAAGTGTCTTATTTATCTTCCATAATATCGATGGTCTTCGATTTGCGTGACAGACAAAACAATCTATTGTTAAACGCAACACGTTTATGAAGTTTGCAATGCGTTGTTCAACGCGTTGATGAACGTTGCCAACGCATTGCGAAACGTTGCCAACGCATTCGAAAATAATTCCAGCGCGTTGGAAAGCGTTTCCAACCCGTTGAAATACGTTGTAATGCGTTGTAAATGCATTTTTCAACGCATTTTCAATGCATTTTCAATGGATTTTCGACTTATCTCTTATGCCGGGTTTTCGCAAATAGGGTCACAATTGTGGTTCTGGCCTTCCAAATCTGGGTATCATGTCTATGTATCTACAGGGATAGGCAAATCTTTTTAGAAAAATACACAATGCCTCAACCATGTCGACATTTACACCATTGTAGCAAATGATTTGATCCGGTAAAGTCAATACATCTGCAGCGTTGTAAATGTCATTCTTGTAAAATCTTAACTCAGTTTTACATTCATCATCTGTTATCTTGTCAAGGTCGAAGCACTCGTGGTTGGTGTAGGGTAAATCTGGATTTTTAGGCTTGTGTAAATCGTAGAGTAGCACAAATTCTTCAGCATTAATCAAGCGGGAAGCATGAGCCAGGAGAATGGTGTCACGAAACTTGGGCGTGGTTTTGAAAAAAAACTTTTGTTAACTTAAACAACATAAACATCAATGGCCGTCGTCAACTCAATTTCGGTGGGAATGCCAACACAAGGTAGCCCAGCTAGGCCCAGACTTCTCATGTTGCCCTTGCCATTGCAGTCGCCGTTGTCAGATCGTAAGGTCTCTATTCCCTTGGGATTCCCTCCTAAAGATTCTGTTTGGAAAACTGAATTTTTTTCATCTTCTTTCTTGAAAACGAAGCACAGATAAACAAAAACAAATACAGAATGATGCTATTCATGTCAAAACAAGTCACTCTGACAAAAATTAGCTCGCTCCTACAAGAAATGATAAATATATGACATTTTTGCATGAAAGCGTTCAATTACTCAACAAGTTGAACAGCCCATAATCCAATCCTTTATACTTTTATTTTTTCCCAAAGTATGTAATTTACTGAGAGGAAGGCATTGTTTTCTTTTACATTGACAGTATCATCTGTCTACTAAATGGCTACGTAAACATTACCATTAACCCTTCCACTCCCACGGGAAAACCACAAATTTTGTAAAACAAAAACTATAGACACAAGGACCACACAGTTGTGGGATACCAGACACTACACTAACAGCCATAGAGAACCCTCAGTTTGTTTTGAAATGCATTCAAAATGAAAAAAGAAAAACATTAAAAAATACATTTCACTCCTCGGATGGTTGAGGTATACCTCTAAACTATACCTTAATATGTAGCTCTGAAACTGTGGGTTTTTGTCAGATATTAACTTGACATTAAAAGTCTAAGAGGAAAAAGTTAAATAAATTGTAGGGGTCAGGTGATTAATTAAGTCTCATACACATGATTTTATGCTTTCAAATATTGAGCATGTGATGGTATTATGTGCCACACTCTTGGCAGTGGAGGGTTTAAGCAAATTAACATAATTCACCTGGAGTTTCCATAAGAAGTCAAGTCTGGATATTTCCTCATGCTGTTGGCAAATAAATTATGATAATGTTATAATAAGCTCTGGCATTTGTTTTACATTGTTACCTTGATCACTACAAACAGCTGTAATAAAGCAAAATGAATACATGTTGATCTGTATCACTAATAATCATACTCATTAGAATTTAACATGGCTCTAAGGTCAAGGACTAAAACAAAAGAGATCACATTTGGGGAAGGGCCACAAATAAACAGCTTCTTCTGTTTGAGTCCACTGAGCCTCATGACTATATTAGAATTTTTAATATAATGAAACTGGCCTGTTCTAGTATCTCTCATCCAGTTTAGAAACTGCAACGAGTAATCATTAGTTTTCTTTTAAAAATGCATCACATAGCAATATCAATCTATCTGTCTACAATAATAAGCTTCAGTATAGCAAACTTATCACCACATTTGATTTTGTGCATGAAACTGGTAGTACAAAGATGGTAGAGAATTACATTATTTTGGACTCTCATTTCCAAATTCAGCATCAAAAAGTTTATTTGAGTAAGTTCCATATAAAACATGCATTTCAGATGTTTGCCCTATCTAAAATGTTACTCTTATTACTTTTCACTTAAAGAGATTTTTTTACAGCAGTTTGTGTTCTTTGAGCCTACTAGGGCCGTAGCCAGAAAAAAAACATCCAATGTCCATGGCCAATTCTCTTCCTTGGCATTTAGGTTTTTTTATGATGGCTGAGTCAAGCAGCTTGGTTTGTCTGTTGCTAGCTACAGCCCTGCCTAAAATCTTCCTTACCAAGTATGCATGTGCAGTTAAAGCTAGTGTCAGCATCACAACAATCACAATGGAAAGATCGACCCATTTGATGTACCCAGAGTCATCTGAATCTGACAGCAACCTGCAAAGTAATTTTGAGAGAACTTTACTTTAAGCAGTTGTCAAGTATTCCTGAAACTTTCACATCAAAAAAATAAATGTCTGGGTGGCACCATATCAAATTTGAATGCTTAAGCCTTCAACATTTCTTTTTTTTTTTAGGGCTTTCCTACAATGGCAAGTTGTCACTGGTATGGAAGCAGACAAAATAATAGAAAGCTTGGCAAACTATATATGGTTTTTAAGAGTACCAAATGCTGTTTGCATTTCACATCTGCTTTCAATTGACAGAAGAACCCCTCTGGATTTGTGACGTCATAAATGTGCATTTTTGGTTACATTTAACCTAGAAAATTTTATTATGTCTGTTAATTAAATCAAGAGAATACGAGCTATGACCAGTTTAGGACTCACATCTGAAACAAGGATCTGTAACAACTTGACTGCAAAAGTTTCAGTTAAATGCATTCAATGGTTTTCAATATGTGCTTCTTTGAAGATGACAGATTTGATAAGCGTAATTAGCATATTTTGCAATGTCCAAGATCACAAAAGTGTTTGAGATACAGTTGACACATTTTTAATAGTCTCTTCCTTAACTGTGCTCTAATAAAAAAGCAAGGTCTTGTCATAGTCAAGACTGTGTGATCAACTTGAAAACGTATTTTCTTTTTCCATAACATGCTTATAAAGTCATCGTTCGCCAGCGAACGATAATTTAAAAGAAGAAATTTAAAGGGTTAATACTTCATTGTCAAAAGATCACAAACTTGCTGCAGCAACTAAGTTACCCTACTTGTCTTCATAGTGATAAATTGCTGAATGAAGATTGCAAACAATATCGGAAATACAGAGGGCTAGCATGTCAGTTTGTACATATCTGAGCTTATAACTGCAGGAGGCAGTAATTAAGTTTGAATCTCCTGAAAATTCTTGGGAAAGGCAGAGACCATAAAGTTTGCTGTCCTATGGATCATTTGATTGATTGACTGACTGACTGACTGACTGACTGACTGACTGACTGACTGACTGACTGATATCACATCAAATGTCAATTAGGTTTCCAGAGTGGAAGATCTGTTCTCTTTCACTTGTTTCATGTGCTAAGGTCAATTTCATCTCTCATGGGACATGCAACCCCAATTACACCTATTCCACTTGGAAAACAACTAGATGTTTATTTCACTTCAAAAGATGACATCAAATATATTTATTTCACTAAAAGGTGAGTAAAGCAATTACAGTTCAACCCCTATTAAACAGACACTGTCAGGGAAATGGATAGTGGCCACTTAACAGAGGTAAAAACAATAGCAAAGCCTTTAAGACTTAGATTGCCAACCACCTAATAGGGATGCCTGTTCAATAGGTGGCCCACTTAATAGAGGTTTGACTGTATGTTAAGGCTCAGGGTAAGAGTTAAGGTTAGTGTTAGGGTAAAGCTGTAGGTTAGGGAGGGGTAAATATATATTCTTGGCACTCCTGCCATCTTTAGGTTTAGGGCTCCCACTTTGATTTGTCAAAGCCACAGGAAATGGTACAGGAATGATTGTGTCAATTTCACTAATATAGCCTCTTCCTGGCGTTCAGTTAGTCAGGGCGCAGCACAGGAAACCGGCACGCAAAAAAATAAAAAATTGCATTGAGAGAAGTGAGAGAACACCTGTGGGCAAACTTAACAAAAGGCCGTTCCGGTCTATCAAGATTTGGTGTACCCTCTGATTGGTCAATTTTGACAGATTTTGTCAACACTCGAGCATTACTGACGCAGATGAGATATACGATATGGCGGCAGTCAGAGACCTTTCAACGTGTGCACGGTGTTCAATCTGTTATAAACAACAAACTAAAAGGTTTATTTCCCCAAGTGAAGTGCCTTCGCGAAGAACAGAAGGATTGCATAAAAATATGGTCCAAGAGAGATTCATTTGCAATCCTTCCCACCGGTTTTTAGGAGAGTTTAATCTTCCAACTGCTTTCCATGAGTAATGTCTCTGATGAATGGAGAAGCCCGCGCCATCTTCACGGTCATGGTGGCTTGTCTAGCTCTCTAGGCCATAATGAAAGACCAAGTTGAACAGTTGAACACAATCAGAGTCGCAGCAACGGCAATGGGTATCGACTAAGAAGCGGAGAAAAACCGGAAAGTGCGAGAATGTGTCTAAAGATCTGTAAATACGGTTTGTGACATCTGTACATTTGCTTTTCTGTTTTTGGTACAGTATATATTGACCTTTTGCTTTGCAGAGTTTGACATCTCTGTAATTTGCCACGCGATATTTATGCTTTGTTTAGGCTCATTTCTATTGCAAAATAAGTTTTAAAGTCTCTAAGTATTGGCTGTCAGTGTGAGGAACAAAAAAATTTCTGTGAGCATGTTTCTAAGAAAGGTTGACAACTGAAAACCACAAGCCCGCGGTCACATCACGGGTCTCTGTAGGAGGTCTGTAAGTGGGCGGAATGACGTTTTGTTAAGTTTGCCCACAGGTCTTCTCTCGCTTCTTCTCGACAGGCTTTTTTATTTTTTCGCGCACGGTTTCCTGTGCTCCCCCCTGATTAATTTCTGCTCTCCTATTACAACTAAGATAAAAAACAAGACATAACAATCAATGTACATTAAGCTTACAAACACTTGAGTAAGCAAACCAAGTACAACAATCTACTTTCAAGTCACTAATAGACCAGTTCTCAAAATGAGCAAATGTCTGAGTATCAGCAACTATCCTTTTCCTAATCTAAATGTTTTACTTTAACATTCTTTTTCAGCAAAATGTTCATGAGGAAAAAAGCATTAAATTACTTTTTGTCTTCAATGATAATAAAGTAAATAAATGATGTAAAAAAAATCATCACTGTTCTTAAAAGGAAATTGCCAACATTCTTAGTGCACATTTCCCAAAAACAAATCAAAGCAGTGAAAACTAAATTCCCAAAAGTTTCACATGCAAAATTTAATCATTTTTGTGCACCTTCAAACAAACCAACTAGTGAGACAATCTCAGATAGTGCAGAGTGTTATGCAGGACTGTCAGTACGTTTTGAGTCATATGCTGCCTGTATTTAAATTCATTAACATGTTGAACTAGCAAATGTGATAATTTTATTTTTTTGTAACTTGATACTTTGTTTTCCTCTCAAAGTTTGTAACATGATACCCTTGTTTTCTAAAAAACATACAAAGGAAGATATGCTCACTTTTTTCCAGCTGGGGAAAAATGAAATAATGTTATTAACTTATGAAAAAATGGGAGTGGTTGGAAGAGGAATGAGTTTGTTTCTTTCAAGAGGCAAATTTTCATATCATCGAAAAACAAGTGCTAATTTAATTATCAAATAGTCACGTCGTGTCTCGGAATAGCACGTTCTTATTTTGTTGCCACGTTGGTGTTTATAACAATAAACCAGTTCAAAATACACAATGATATTGATTAATACAACCGAGAGCGTTTCAATTTGACCAATATTACAAGTATATCCTACATCCGTGAATGAGTCCCTTCAGACTGACTAAATTTATTTGTGGTTTCCGGAAGTGCCACAGTGTCTGCAGCAATATTTGAGAAGTTTATTTTGTGTTTATTTGGTATTTATGTCGCTAACTCGGAAATGTTTGTGGTGAATACAGTTGTGAACTGCTTGTTCTCTTTCATAGGGGAGAAAATAAACAAGCGGCTGAGAAGATCAATCCATTTTCCTGTTGAAAGCTTAGCAAACATGAAATAGTTTGAAAACAGCACACAATATTTTTGAACTGAGCTAGGGATGATTACAAAAGATGCGCTGTCATAAAAGCGTTCTTTGCACTAAAAGGGAGAACTGATATTACCTGAAATATAACTGCTATCTCCTGCTAAGACAAGAGTGTGGTAATCGCACGCATGAATCTGAACTCGAGAACGGATTGTATCGGGCTGACAATGCTAGAACGCATGTGTCTTACATGTTGTGTTCTACCACAAGGAAAAGCAATTAACCTTTGTGTATAATTGTGTATAAAATGTATTGCTTCGCTAACATAGTTCGCACTAATGCTAATCAATCTGCACATGCGCTTCGAGCAAATATGTTTTATTTTTAAGAGAATAGTACCACTAGGATAACAACAGAATATTTGAACCATATATAGTTTTGTGATGTTATCCAAGAAGTAATGCAAGTGAAGTACGTTTTACGTAGTAATCAAAGGTACCTACCCCACCCCCTTAGATCAAGGCTAATTAATTAATTGGAATTAATTAATTAAACAAACATTAAAGTTGACACCTTATGGCATTATTGCATTAGTTCCTTAGCAAACAGCAGCCCCTTAAACCATCCCAATAGTGCACTCTGCACTAAAAAAGGGGATGCTTTTGCTGCAATGTTCTTAATAAATGGTGACTGACCTATTGATTTTTCTTTGAATTATTTTAGCACCTCTCTTCAATTCCAAAATAATTTAGCAACACTTGTCAGTGCAAAGATTCAATACTCACCAACAAAAATGGATTTTGTCATGGTTATTGAAAAGATCTTTGTAGACAACGCGTATCAAGATTACAAAGACAGCTGACATGAGGGCTAGCATGGAAAACTTGTGTACTGTGCTCAGCTGAAGGAAGACAGCACATCCTATCATCACAAGCATCACACTGAATGTGAAGTACTGAAACATAACACATGATGGCAATCATTAATTCCAATAGTCAATCCCAGGGTATGATAAATTCTGTCAATAAATGTTAGCAGATTGCTAAGACCTTTCCAAGCCATTAAGCCACATCACCAACAAGAATTTTAAAAAAAATTAAAACCGCGCTTTTTTAACTCTTGCACTCACAAAAACATTACGTAATATTTAGCAACAACGTTTTGCAAGAAAACATTACCCTGAAACAATTTAAAAGATGGTTAGGACTTGTTTCCATATCTCAAACCGCCCTTGGATACCTTGTGATGCGTACACAAAGTAAATACTGATTATAGGCCTAAGCACTGAAAATACTGATTAGGGTTAGGGTTAATGCAAGGGGTTAATGGTTAGTAGACTGCAAAACAGTCGTTTTCGGACGTTTTCGGAAGGCGCGAAGCGCCGTTAGCGTGATCCTCGCGCCAGACCTTTCGTTCGAATATGGACCGTCGCAAAAAATACGACTGTTTTGCAGTCTAAATGGTTAGCTTCTTTATAGCGTTCGGGTTTTCGATATGGTACTTAAATTAAACCTTGTGCCGGTAGCGTTTCTTCGGTGGTCTAGTGGTTAGGGTGAAAGACTGCCGTGCTAGCGCCCCGGGTACAAATCCACCTCGTCACTACAAAATTTTTTTTTCCTTTAAAATTGAAGAGACTTCCACTTTGACAACATTTGTTGAGCAGAAACTAAGTCTCTGTGTCAAGAAACTTAGAAATTTCATGCAAGTGTACGTGAATAGGGAGAGGGCGGTTTGAGATATGGAAACATTCTTTGCATGAGACGGGTCTAGCGTTACTTGTAATCGGAGAATTTTGTTTATGTCTAAGGATAAAATACCTTGACCTTGTAAACGACTATCAATTTACATATGTTAAAAGGGTTTTTCACGACTAAGACTAAGTTTTAACTTTTTTTCCCCAGAAAATTCCATCATTGCTTCTAGCGAAGTAAACACGATCTTACATTTATCACCGTCAGCGTGTTCCATCATGGCCAGACGTAATACCTTTATAGCGCATTGAATAACCCCTTCGAAAGTGAACAGAAACAAAAATTCCAGATTACAAAATCTTCTGTTTCGCACGCAAAACGAAAATACAGCTTAACTCTGGATAATTTCAGCCTTAGTAGCCAGCAACTGGTCCTAAGTTACATTCTTTATCCTTGCAAATGTCCTGATGTGCATCTCCAACGGAGTTTGGCCCAATTTTGACTAAATAAACATTTCTCACTGACGGCCATGTTCTGTCCGAGAAGTTAATTTGCTAACTTGACAAAATGCTCCTGAGGGGGGATATGACGAAAAGAGCTGAGAAATGGCCTGTAATTGGCTGATGATGACATCATCCGGTGACAACAATTGGCCGAGTGAGTCGGAGTTTGGGTCTACCTACCGACAAAACTCAAAAAAAAAAAAAAAAAAAAAACCGAAGGCAGAGCAAGAAACCGCCCAGCCTCCGGCTGCGCGGTTTAACAAATCTCCAACAGTTGAGTGGCAGAAATAATGTCAGTCTTAGAGTCATTTGCCAAAAGCACTTTTGATGGTAACTCTGCAGTTGTTCAGTTCAATGTTCCTTTATTGCTTAAAAATAAATTTGAAGCAAATTGCAATTTTCACCACTTTAGAATCAAAGAGGAATGAAATAATTGCACTACACAATGCAAATATGGCAGACCACTTGGTTGGCACCAGGGACATTTGCATGAAAGTGAGGCTAGTCAAGCTTTGATGTTTTGTTTTGACAATGCTTCCCAAGAAAAGTCTCCAACTCCCTAATTGCGGTTTCAAAACATTCCAAATAGATAACAAGTGGTTAGAAGGCAGGGAACCCATAACAAAATTTAAGAAATGTTATATTTGAGTGCTTTTTTTAATAAAAAAAAGTCCCTCTTAGTCAGCATGTCTGGGGTATGTTATGAGTGGGTAAATAGATAAGTGAACACTGGATGGGTTCTCTGTCCACTGAGCTATAAGAAATCATGGAGAGCAAGGTCGTTTAACCGAGTTTATACAATGACTTTGACGCCTATTTCCCTTTCATAAACAAGCGATGCCATTTTTAACAGTTGATGCCATAATTGGTAACCAAGCCTTTCAGAATAGACGATGCCATATCTGCTTCAGTTCAGGCCTGGACAGGGTAGAAACTGGTAATAATTTGTTGATGGAGTAAAACACACTCATCAAATGATAATTGTTCATATTCACACTGGTTTGCTTGCAGTTAGCTTTTATTTGTAGGTTGGGACAGCTCTATCATTGATAAATGTCGCGAAAGTGGCATCGCTTGTTTACGAAAGGGAAAATTGCGACTTTCACAGTGCTGACCCTAGCAGCATGGAGCCTCATATGAGCTCAATTGAATAACATTGCTCTGCATCAACCTCGTTCCCAGGGTCCTCTCTCTACTTCGAGAAAGTACCCTGGTTACGGCTGGTCGCGTGTCTAAGCATGCCAACCCAAGCCGCACAGAGGGTGGGTCCTCAACTTAATTTTGTTAACACTCTCTAGGGAGGTGAAAAGGAAGCAAGTTATTTGTCAGAAATCCTGCCTGGCCAGCTGCTTCAGCTCTACCTGAACTTCTATGATTATGAGATGTTGATTGAGAGAGAACTTTCCTTATATTTCACTGCTTTTTTAAATAACCGTCAACAACCTGCTTCGGATCAATTTTACCATTTTTCCACACCAAAGGAATTAAATAAAAGTGAAATTATCGATGGGAACATTCAACTTGGAGCTACTTCCTTGACCGAAAACTGGATTTACCGCTAAACAGTTTTAAAACAAAAGCCAATGCATTTTGCAACGCACGACCGATGTCATTAAAGTCAAGTTGTTTACAAAATTTTACACTGCAAGAGAATCGAATGACCGCCAAACTTTCGATTGGATGAATTCAATTAAATTCAAAGCTAGTCTCTGCCAAACACTGGACATATCAAACTCAGACGACATTGTTGTCAAATTCTTCATAGATTTTTTTGCTGCAAGAGAAGGAAATGACCGTCACACTGTCCATGGGAATAATTAAATCAAATCCAAAACTACCTTTGAGGGTGAACATACGACGTGTTGTGATTTCGCCGAATGAAAAATAAAATTAAGTTCACCGCGTGGTCCATTTACTGTTTCAGTTTCAAGTTCTCTGCCAAATTTTTTTCACCGCCACAAATTCCAAAGACCGTCCAACTGTCAATGGGAAAAATTCAGCCAAATGTGGAGCTAACCATTAAGCTGAGCATCGAACACATTGAACTCCCATATTGAATGTAACGATTCCTTAGCTGTGAGTTTTGCCGGTCCAAAACAGGAGTTTTACAAATTCCACTCCCTACTGGGCTCAGTAGGTGAGCTCAGTAGAGACAAACTATAACTGTCCAGCCCCTCCCTTCAATCACATCTCTGGAATCTGCTAAAATCTAGCAGTCACGTGACCAGCCGTAACCAGGGTACTTTCTTGAAGTAGAGAGAGGACCCTGGGAACGAGGTTGGCTCTGCATGAGTTCTTGTAGTTCGATAGAGTGCCCAGCCGGTGTTTGGGAGGTCACGAGTTCAATTCCTTTCTTGCCGATCAATTCACCTTTCACTTGTCACTTACTCTTTCTATCTGTTGATAAACAGTTGAAAATAGGGAAATGGTTTCTCTTTCTGTGACACAGAGCAGGTATTATTTCATTTTATTCAAGACAAATGTACACAAAACTTAACAGAACTGAGCAAATTGTTTAAGCGAATTTGAATTGAAACTCACAAGTAACCTGTCAATCATTATTGGAGCATTGCACTGCAACATTGTACAGTTTCCATCAAGGAACTTCTGCTTAGACTGTAATTAACACCAAATGCCTTCAGGTAATTACTTGGGCTTCCCAAAGGGAGAGCCCAAGGTTAACTAGTGAGACAATCTCAGATAGTGCAGAGTGTTATTCAGGACTGTCAGTACGTTTTGAGTCATCTGCTGCCTGTATGTAACTTGTTAGTTCAAGGCCCAAGAATAACTTACAATAACTACTTGTCAAGATGGTTTTAAACTTTACTGTGGTGTTTTACGTTGAATTTCGTTCATTTTAAATTCATTAACACGTTGAACTAGCAAATGCGATAGTTTCATTTTTTCAACGCCTACATTTGAAACTTGATACTTTTGTTTTTCTCGCAAAGTTTGTAACATGATGCTCTTGTTTTCTCAAAAACATACAAAGGAAGCTATGCTCGCTTTTTTCCTGCTGGAGAAAAATGAAATAATGTTACTAACTTCTGAAAAAAATGGAAGAGGAATGATTTTGCTTCATTCAAGAGGCAAAATATTTTCATATCATCGATAAACAATTACTAATTTAATTATCAAATAGTCACGTCCTGTCTCGGAATAGCACGTTCTTGTTATGTTGCCACCGCTAGTGTTAACAGTAAACCAGTTCAAAATACACAATGATATCGATTAATACAACCAAGAAGCATTTCAACTTGACCAATGTTATGTCCTACATCAGTGAATGAGTCTCCTCAAAGACTGACTAAATTTATTTGCGGTTTCCGTAAGTGCCACAGTGTCTGCAGCAACATTTGAGAAGTTTCTTTTATCACGACATTACTAATTTTAATGCCGCTAATTTAGAAATGGTTCGGGTGAATACATTTGCGAACTTCTTGTTCTCTTTCATAGGCCCAGGTTGCACTAGAGCCAATTCTGTTTGAATAAGTACAGTAATAGATCTGTCAACAAGTAGCACAAAATAAGTGCGACCCCCAGTTTCAAAAACTTGCCAATTTTTTGCGGATTACCAAAATTTCGCCAATCTTTAAAGAGGCTGAAGTGCTGCCTCGGACGCTCCCAAATTTTGGCAAACCAGACAATTTTGTTTTTTTAACCATTAAACTGTCATATTTATCCAAACATGTCTGAATAAAATTACGGTGAGATAAATAACTTTGGTCGGCTAGTCCAGTTTTTTTGTCGCGTGCCATAGCGGAACATTCTCAATCATTTTTTAACCCGGTCCATCTGACGCTTTTCACAGTTATTTCAATGAAAACGAGGAATATGAGCGGCATTTTTATTCAAATGGCTCGTTTCTTTGATATGATAAATGGTAACTGTTTGAAGAGATGGCTTCAGCAAGACAGTCTTCTTCGATCGCAAGTGGTGGAAACAACAACACAAGCCCAAGCAAGCCGAGCGAAAACTACTCATCCAATTAGGAGCCGAAAATCACGCGTTGCTGGAGAGCACAGAGTCAAGAACATGCAGTGTAGAGAAAAATCCGCGAAGTGATAAACCCTCACATGAACAATTAACGTGCGAGACGTTTTGCTGTCTGTAGATCTTGTGACCCATACAGGTCGATCAGTGAAATTTTGGTGAAAATATTTTGGTCCAATGCGACCACCCCCAAAATTTGGAACTTGCCATATTTTTGCCAATTTTTTGCTCGCCAAAAATTGGAAGTAAACAAAATTGGCTCTAGTGTGACCCGGGCCATATGGAAGAAAATAAACAAGCGGCTGAGAAAATCCATTCATTTCCCTGTTAAAAGCTTAGCAAACACGAAATAGTTTGAAAACAGCACACAAAAGCGTTCTTTGCACTAAAAGGGAGAACTGATATTAATTACCTGAAATATGACTGCTATCGCCCGTTAAGACGAGAGTGTGGTATTGAATTCAAGAATAAAATGTATCATGCTGACAAGGCTAGAGCGCATGCGTCTTACGTACTGTGTTCAACCACAAGGAAAAGCACTTAACGTTCCTGCATAATTGTGTATGAAATCCATTGTTTACCTAACATTTAGTTAACACTAATAATAATCAACCTGCGCATGCACTTCAAGCTTTTTATTATTTATTTATTTATCCAGGGGCATCCAATTTAGCAGAGCTTTTATTCTTGAAAGAATAGTACCACTAGGATAAAACGAGAACATTGGAACCATATATACCGTATTTACCCGTGTATAAGTCGATCCCGTGTATAAGTCGACCCCCCATTTTGGAGCCAAAAAATAAGTTTTTTTCTTATTTCTGGGTAAGAAAAACTTCAAAAACTAATCTTATATCTTAGAATTTTCTTTCAGGTACGTTATAGTTACACAAAAAAAAATCACAGCAAGTATGGACGTAAAGTTTATTATTGCATGTACGCTAGTGTTGAAGCATGTTTTAGTGCCATGAACATAAGCTGCATTTTCTTCACAATTTTTGAAATAAGCTTACAAAATCACACATACTAATCTTTAACGAACCTTTATCGTTGTGGAGAGTTGTAAAGCAGGTTTAGAAGACAGGCTAAATGCCAAGGAAGCTCAAGAAACTTTGAAAATGCTTCGATAAACAAAGTGCCACGATGCCTTGGAACTTGGTAACCGAGCTAGCTCCTAGGACCACACACGCTCGAATGGTTACAAAGCCAGGTTACTAAGCAGCCAACGTTCGCAGCTAGACTTTCGTCGAGCGGACTTGCCACTGTATTGGCCACAATTATTAGTTCTTTATTCCAGAAATGTGCCAGTGAGTATCTACAACATTCAGCTTTACGTTAGGAGATAATTCTTAAAGCATTTTAACTTGAACCGCTCAAGTCGAACCGGGAAAAGACATCATAACTTGTGCCGTGTAAAAGTGGATGTTAGTTGGCATACGGGACAATTGTTATGCTAATTTCTCCTGAACTTTTTTTATCTCAGTTTTTGACTCATGTATAAGTCGAGGGCGATTTTTTGGACCGATTTTTAGGCTGTAAAAGGTCGACTTATATACGGGTAAATACGGTAGTTGTGATGTTATACAGAAAAAAATGTAACTGTAGTACATTTTATGTAGCAATCAAAGGTACTCACCCCACTCCCTCAAAAGAAGGCTAATTAATTAATTGGAATTAATTAAACAAACATTAAAGTTTACCCCTTATTGCCATATTGCCATAGTGCTTTAGCGGCGTCAACCCCCAAACCATCCCAATAGTGCACTCTGCACTAAAAATGCCCTTCGTTATTTTTTTTCCTTCACTCACAAATCGCCGTCTGAGTCCTAAAACACATGCGTGCCTTCCTAAATTAGGGGTTGGGTTACATGACCTTCAAGGTTTTATCCAATATTGCATGCAGAGTTTGGGCTCTTTTCGTCATATCCCCCACTCGGAAAAGTTTTATCAAGTTAGCTCATTAGTATGTGAACAAGGTCAACAAGAGTAATGGCGTCGCTCACGAAATGCTTATTTGCTCAAAATTGGGGCAGAATCTTTTGGAGATGGAAGTCAGGACATTTGTAAGGATACAGAGAGTAATTTGGGACCATTTCTTGGCTTCTAAGGCTGAAATTATAAAGAAGCAAGCATTTTAGCTTTCATGTTGAACTTGGCCACGCGGTGAATAATTTATGGCCTGTTTATATGCTTTCTGTTCTGTTTTTTGTTTCGTTCTCAATTCTAGCCCACTGAGGTACTTTTTGTCTAAATCACATAAGAAAAGTTTGAAAAAGATGTTCCCATTCAAAGTTAAGCTCTCAGGCAATAATTCTGAAATGTTTTGACCAAAACGTCGACTGGCTGTAAAACAATCAACAAAAGCAACTGAGATTCATCATGTCAAAATTCTGACGTTCACAGCTGGATATGCCAGAAAAGAAGCCCAAGTTCACGCAGATATGCGTCTTGTTTTCATATAAAGTTAAATAATACATTATTTACTCAAACAAAACACAATTAACTCTCCTAAACTGTTTGTGAATGCTGCCACATCATGCTCACCTGAGGGTAGTCACAGTATTGTCCATCAGGATTCAGGCCAGTGTAATTAGAATGAGATTCATTACACCGATCTGTACCTCCTGTTAACTCTGGTCTATCCAGATTACAACCAAACTACAAAAACAAACAAAAGATTCTTCATTCCTTCAGAATTGACTGTCATTGAGGTTATTGGAGCCACAAAATTATTGGACAAACCTAAGAATACATCTTGACAATTTGTACCATGTATGTACATGAAATTAACTGTTACAAATGATCTTGCATCAATGTCTGATGCTGTGTTTTCATGAGAGAGGTTACTGTGGCTACTGCTACCTTAAGGTGCATAACTTAACTTCCGTTATTATGGGGCAGATCTAAGGGCATTTGGTTGAGCCCTCTAATTGCAAAAAAAGCAGACATTACAAAACAATGACTTGACCTCAGAATACCAGAAATCATATTTCCAAGCATCTCAACTTTTTGAGGGAGAATGCTCCCTGCAGCACTGCAGAATGGACTGCCTTCGTCGGACCATATCCCAAGCCCTGTTCCCAGAAATCCTGCACCCACCCTAGGTTATTAGCATGGGAAGGGGGACAGGAGAACACACATAGCATGGAATGCAGGAGTTTTTGTGAGCTTCATGTAGGTTCAATTTGTTCATTTTTGAAAAGCTTAAATGTAATTAAAAGGACACAGCCAGCTTTTAGACAGGAGAAGAGGATAAAATAAAATATAAATATTGTTACTTTGACAATTCCAGTTATCAAAGATGTTCTCTATTTTCTGAAAATTGGTCTCAAAATTAAGCTTTTCATTTTTTATTTTACAAAGCAAGATACACAAGATCCAAGTATTCAAACAAGCTTTTCAGGCCACTGGAATCCAAAGAGTTGTTCTTTACAACCTTTGTTTTAAATCTTTAGATAGGGAAATCATTCACATCTGGTAGCTTGTAGACAATTCACCTTTCTGTCCCCACTAATATAATGTCTGGACGCACATGAAAATTGTCAAGGTAAATGTACTTTTATATGTTGAAACTAATGTTTGTTCACCAAGCACTATATTATTTCAGTGGCCTCTCCCAAAACTGGGATTGCAGGAGCACTACAACACCACATACTTTTCATTAATTTTGCCACCAGAACAATGTTGGCAGATGGAATCAATTACGTAGGAGCTTAGGCCAAGCACATTGCTATTTATCAGCACCAAAAGGTGACAAAAAAACAAAACTGCATTTTGAACAAATAGCAAAGGGAAGATATGAAAGGACCCGTGTTTGTCTCACCATGAAAATCACAGACCTAAACATTTTTGTGCTTCACTCCATTCACCAGGGACACATCACCTCAGAACAATGAGAGCTTTATAAGAGTTTACCTGTCTCACTCATGCTGTTTTAATAGTTCTGGCTCTTCTTTTGAGACTTCTCTTGCAACAGGGCTCGAAGTTAACTTTTTAATCCACTTGCAAAGTTTTTCCAGTTAGAATTTTTCTACTATCAAAATGATGAGACCACCAGCAAATTCTTTCCAAAATGTTTGGGAGTTCTGCATGATTCTAATTTGCAAACAATTGCTAGTTGACATTATTTTTTCTCACTTGCAGATTATCCAAATAACTGGCATTTTGAGAGTTTGCGAGCGTTAATTTCGAGCCCTGAATGCAAAGTACCAAATCACAAAAGTGCTTATGTTATACATAAAATAAGTTGGCAACCAAAATTTATGATCTAGCAACCAAATTTTTTCCAGAAGTCGCCAGCTGGCAACAACATGATAAAAATTATATTTCGACCCTGGGAGCAAGGTTGGGTATATCATGGTTCTGTAAAGCATATAAAATTCCATGACTTTCCACAACCTTTTTCATCACCTTGTCGAGTTTTCCATGACTTAGGTTCAGCAGTTGTTCTCACAGTAGTATCAAAGCAATCATTTGTGTAACATATTTTCCAGCATAAAAAATGCTTAAGATATGTGCTTCTGTCTGTTTCTACTGAAATTAAAGCCAGCCATGAAGGCCTGTTTGTGACTCGTCTTTTTTAGCAATTTTTTTATCTTTTTGCCTTAGTATTTTCTGAAACCATACTGCTTCTCCACGACATTCCATGACCTTCACTTAAATTCCATGACCCCTCCAGGCCTGGAAATTGAAATAATAAATTCCATGACTTTCCAGGTTTTCCATGACCTGTGTTAACCCTGTGCTAGTTTGTTGTCACAGTGTGCAACTCAGCAAACCTACTCCAGTGAACAAACAGAATATTTGTGATAACTTACAGTGCGTTTACTGAAACCGGGGCCACCCAGACAATGAAAACCAATCAGATGGCAGAACCAAAACAATAGATTCAAACATTTTCAAATCCAGCCAATCAAATGTCCTATTTTCAAATCCGGCCAATCAAACACCCGGTACAAAACAATGAAATCTCAACTTGTTCGTAGTGATGCTCGCGACTACGGTATCTGAAATAAATTGTCAAATCGTTAGAAAATTTCACGTTACCTTACTTTAGACTTTACATCTCAACAGTGGTAAATTCATTACATTGACCGTTTTCAACTGTGAACGTATGGGCAAAAAAAAATCTTTACGGTTTTTTGTTTCGCTCCTGTTGTCTGTACGTGTTTCTACTTTTACACAGCTTTCGGATGTCATTACCGTGAAATTCACCTCGCAGTTCTCAGAAAAATGATTGCGTTCACTGTCTCAGAAACTGTACAATTCGGAGTTTGAGCTTCCTTTCTGGGTTATCACTGTATTGAAATAACATCTTCATCGAAAATTCTTTCTGCATTGTACTATCAAAGCCTCAGCATGTAAAATTACTAAGCAAAAACAAACGACGGCGCCATTGGAACCTTCCCTTCTCAGGACCATTTCAATGGTTTCTTTGAAACAGTCGCAACAATATTCTGGCGGTAGATGTTCACGACTGACATTCTTAGGCAGCTTTTCTTTTCATATATTTTCTAAACCAACCAACTGCCCCTTAGAAATCGCAGCATTCAATCATGGGCTCCTGATACAATAAAATTCAAGCCTGTGAAAGTTCTAACGATTTGAACTTGACAATTTATTGATAAGCGACACCAAAGTCGCGTAAGCATCACAAAGAACTAGTTGAGATTTCTTTGTT
>JAHPZR010012213.1:0-22500 GCA_019787425.1 Platygyra sinensis | reverse complement strand
GACCATATGACCCGGCCGTATGACCGGTTTTTACACAATCCCCACTCAAAATCTTCCCTTTTATAAAAAGATGAAATTAAAGGCAGTCCGCTGATCCTACAAATTGTAAAGGAACGCAGCAAAGGACATGTTTCACCTACCACAACAACTTACGCAAACGTGAAAACAGCAGATTATTATCGTTTCTCTCTGAAATTAAAAAAGACCTTCTGCAACACTAATTACCTCACCGGAAATTAATTTGTTGTTTTAACCTTCCAGTATACCTGTTATCAATGACATTTTGTATTGCTTATACTACTGACAAAACCATTATCGATTAATTAATCACAAACAGTCTTTCTTTGACAGAAAATAGAAAACAGCTCATTGTGAAAAGTTCGTATAAAACTATAAACTGCAAATGAATTGTACACTGACTTTATTATCACTCACTACACGTAAATCTTATGTTTCAGTGCACATACAACGCTCATGCAGTGCTCTGATAATGCTCATTTAATTCACTTCACGGCTGGCAAAAGTCCAGCCTTAGTATAACTGCGCTAACGAATAAGTAAATTAGACCTTTGTTCCACCGTGTGTGCGACTTGATTGTCGATCTAAACGTTTATGTATGTATGGACCTTAAATTCGAGGTTAAAAAAAGTCATGTTATGTTATGTTATGGACGATATGTTGTTATTATGAGTTTGCCCGTGAGCGCAAATTTCTGCGATACAGTAAAAACCCACATACAAGAACATGTGTTGTGGGGGTTCAGGCTGATGTTGTTCTCATATATGGCCAGCGGTAACACCCCAACTATAAATATCGTTTCTTAGCGCCTCTCAACGCAGGAATGTTGAGATGGCCAAGTGGATAGCAAGTTTGCCTTGAAATTCAGCCACCGAAGTAAGGCCGAGGTTCGAACCCCCGGCGCGCATTGCCTTGTTTCCTCCCCACCTTTACTTCCGGTTAACTTCTGCATAAATTAATAAACATTTAATTTCCGTCCACGCCGATTAAAAAGTCCACGCAAATTCCCGGATGAAGCCCCAACATCGCTATAACTCATTCTTGCGCATGCACGCACGAATGAGTTAAAAAACTATTAAAATTCCAACAACAATTTGCCAATTTAATAGGGTTTAGTAGCCTGAATTCCAGCCATCTCTCAAAGTCTCACTCCTAAAGAGACATCTGAAAAGTCTTTTTCAGAGAGAGGGACACAGAAGACACACCTGAAATTTAGGCTAGATGTTTAACAACATTATAAATGCAAAACAGAGAAATAAAGATAATAAAAACTGTCTTGGAACAGAGCACACACCTTGGGAGGGTGGTGATTTGAATAATAACTATCAAGATAAACAGAAGGAAAATGCATGCTGTGTAAGACTTGAACATTCTGTCTTTTTCTTGAGAATACTGCAATGAGAAAATATCTTCCATCAGTCCTTAAGTTTGTCATACTTTGATGTTAGAAAAATATTTCCAGTCAAAAAAAAAACTCCAAGGTACATAATATATAGATTTAGCCGCAAAAGTTAGTTGTCATCATACCATACTATTACAGAGCAGAAATTATAGTCAAGGGTTTCAGTTTGAAGTATTCTCTGTTTTCAAAGTTAGTGAGTTCTCACTGGTTTATGTTCAATAAATCAATGAATGAGCATGTAAAGCATCTGCCTCATACTTGAATTTTGAGTCATTCTTTTATTTAGTTCCAAACAATTTTTTCTATAATGCAAGTTGCCAAACTCAGGGTTTGGCTTATCTGCCAGTGTTTACAGTGCATAAAATGTCTGTGTACCTTCTCCTGTAACCTGCAGTCAACTTTCTATCAAAAATGTCTTGCATGTACAAACTTATTATAAATGCTGTCCTTGTTCTGCAAATTTTTTGAGGTTTATTATTAAGGCAACACTAAACAAAAAGTAGATACCATGACACTGCATTTAGGTTATAACTTATCAAAATATTTTACAGTTCATTGTATTAGTACTGACAGATCAATACATACAAGCTCTTCTTTATCTGGATCCTTGAAATTTAATGTAAGAAGTATTGGTCGCACATAGTCCTTCCGCAGCCTGAAATAAAGTAACATGATTCAATCTGATGCATATATGAAAATCATTAGATGCACAAAATGAAAGAAACAAAACAACCAGTCAGAACACTCAATAAAATTACTTGTCAATACTGCGAGCCTCAATGGAGCTTCCCAGAAATTCATTGACCTCATCTTCTGGATCTTGCTGATTCGATGCTGTTATACCTAACCTGTGAATCAACATGTACATCTTTATGGCACTGGCAGTAAGTTTCAAAGTTATACCAAGGGGAAGTCTGTTCCCATCCTAGGGGTCTGCACAGCCAGGCGGCCCATCAGTGCCAGTAGATAACAATGTATCCATGTTCCCTCAACCCCATTCAAGCATTTACGACCAGTGCAAGTACCAACACTCTAACTAGTTACATGATGAAGAAATTATTTGATGTCTTGTTTTCACATTGAAGACAACTGGCAATTGAGTTTATTCTACTCTATTATTTCTTTTTTAGGTTACATGGTATGGGCATCTGCAGCTCACAAATAAGTATGTGGGACCCGATGGCAATAGCCACCTTCTCTTAAAAACAATCACCTGAAAGTACTAGTACCCAGGCTACCTGTCAGACTAATCATGCTTCCAAAGCTCTACCACATGACAACTACTACTGTAACCAACAAAGCATCACTGACTATTTAAAAATTAGACTACGAGCCTGAGTTTTCTACGAGCAGATAGTCGAGGCACAGCCGAGTTGACTATCGCTCGTAGAAAACAAGGGCGAGTAGTCTAATTGTTTTAGTATAAATTTACCGTAGTCTCATTGCATAAAAAGAGAAAAATGTCAAGTAACGCTTACAAAAGAACTGTTGCTCTCCTATTTTATTATTATTTCTATTTTTCGCTAAAATAACAAAGCTTATTTTGTGGAGTAATTTGGGGCAAAAGTTTTTTGACTTGGTTAAATCCTCGAGTTTTTATGCCTCGTCAAAGTACGTCCAAATGCCACCATTTTGGTTCGCGACCGAGTTTAACGCGGCATGGGTGGAGGGCCGGATGTGACATCAAATCCAGAACACGATGATTCTGTAGTTCGCATATTTTCTCGCTTTTGTGGGAAAGGCTGAGAAAGTAGTTCGAAAAATTGCCAGCCAGGAGCATTGCAAGGGGGATGTAGCTACTCAAAAAACTTACAGGAGATACTACGCTTCATGTCATACCAACTTTATTTAGTGATGATCGACTTGAAGCAAAGGGGGGTGAAGGTGGGTTGATTTCGTGAAAGCAAAACGTGCTAAGCATTTAATAGTGAGAGCCGCCGAGGAGTTTTGTTATCTGTTTTATGAATTTCAAACCAGATGAATTCGTTTGACGCCTCGATTTTTAGGAAGGAGGAGATTTTGAGTCCATGGCTTAAGCAAGACGAATTTGGTAAAATCTGCTTCTCTATCGACTCATGCATCCACTGTTGGGTCTAATCTGAGAAACAGCAATCAGTCAGCGCAGCCGACAGAGACAAAACTCACAGAAGGCAGGAGAATAGTGAGCGATTTTTTTCTGAGCAAATGTTCTCTGCCTTAAGGTATTCCTGGAGGCTAATTTTGACATTTTTAGTCATTATTTGAAGGTATTTTTATAAAGGATGCATTCAAGGTAATGGAGTCATTTTTTCACCACAGACTGTACGACTCTAAGATAAGTTTGTGGTAAAAAATCATTTTCGAACAATTCAAAGAATGTGAAGAATGTGAACTAATATGGGGCGTGGTCATTTACAAGCAATTTTACAAATATAAGAGTAAAAAATAATTAAGAATAATTTGGTGCTGAAACTTGGAACATGATTAAAGTGGTTCAAGACTCGACTTTTCACCGCAGTGCACATCCCTATTTCGTTTTCTCGTGCTGTAACGACAAAAATTCACAAATTTTACCTTCCAGAATTTCCAGTTGCCCTGAATTGTGTTTGTTTCCTTTCCATCGTGTGCACTGCGGTGAAAAGTTTTGTCCTCGCATGTACTTTAGTCCTGCCAAGTTTCAAAGCTTAAGGGCATATCCTCGCAAAATAAACTGTAAAAATGTGGACCTGCGTTGTGGTTTATTAGCTATTTCCATCATTAAATCGCCCATAAATTCGAGGAATCCGCTCGAAAGAACTCTTTTCTGTTGTATTTTGATGGCAGCCATGTTACTGGTACCCACACTACTTAGATCCAGCAGTAAAATGCACAATATGCCTCCAAATAAGGCTTTTCTTTCCATATTTGTGCGTCCTTTTTTCCTGCGAAACCAATTAATTTGAAAGAGAAATCCGGGTGGGTAATTTTGGCAGAACTCAATTCCTTTCCAAGTCACTCTTCTTCGAGTCTCGACAACCTTCTTACTCACTGCAACAATAACATTAGCTCATGTTTGGAGGGAAGGGACACTACATTTATTTCCACATTGCAGGTAAAGAATAAAAACACTGTATCAAGACTGATAATCAGTTGATCTACATCATGAAAGCATTAGTTAGATAATTCTAAGAAAGTGAATGGACTTGAATGTTATTTCAAAGGTATATTATGCGAGATAGACAGCATAGAAGGTGCGAAAATATAGTAAACACACATCACACACTACAAATTATCTTTATTACTCTATGACCTCTACATATCTTTGCCTTCGAGTCTGTCCTTCAGAGCTCGTTCGAATTCTTTAGTAGCTTCTACCTCCTGGTATTTGGTTGTCTTTTCTTAGTTGGCCAGAGGCTGGGCGGCTGGGTGCTCAGCATAAGAATAGTAAATAAATCAGCTTGGTCGTCGTCAAGTGAAGTCCTACTTCGTGTCTTCAGTGATAAAATAAATTTCAGAGTCTTCTGAGTCAATATTCATTTCGGAATCCAACGAAGTAGAAGACATTGTTGCTAAAAACAGAAATCTGTTGACTGTGGAGTCCCAGCGAAAAAACTTGTGCAGCGAAATCGCTATAGAAAATGGAAGACCTGACTAGGACAGCCGAAGCCTTCGTTCTCGATTCGACGTCACAGCTCACACTCTCCCCAGATTCCCCATGTGTGGTCGCGAACCATTGGAAACTCGGTTTTCACGGGGCATAAAAATACGAGGATTAAACCAAATCCAAAAATTTTTTTGCCAAATTACTCCACAAAATAAGCCTTATTATTTTAGCAAAAAAATTTTTGGTGTTAGGTGCACTTTATTTAACTAGCCAAAGTGAGAGAAATAAACTTGTTGTTGTTGTTGTTGTTTTATTTTGTCACATTAGGTTCAAACGTGATGCACGATGTGCACTGATGCGTAACTGTTTTCTATCAGCAGATAGAAAATGGTGATATAGCCAATCAAATTCACGGATTCACAATAGACTACATTAAATAATTTATACTAATGGCAATATGCAATATATCGCATAATCTCACAATAAACATTATTTTCAGAAATTTTCTCTGGTGTTCATGGTTTTATGGAAAGACTAACTCTGTACTGTTCTAGGAGTTTCTAAGTTACTTACCTATCCTTTAACTTGTCTGTGTCATCTTGCTGCTTGGTCTCTTTGATAACAGTATCATTTCGCTAGAATGTTGCAAAAGACACTTTGCTATACGATCATCTTTAACATACTTGAAAATTTCTTAGCTTTGTAAATTAACTAACTCAGAATCTTTTCACTTGTGTCATTGAAATGTCAATTTGAAATTCTTGTTAAATTGCTAGCACATTTTAATAAAAGAAAGTTTTGAACTTTCACTTGCTATAAAAGTTAACATCTGGTAATAACTCAAGAGACACACAACAACAACAGATTTAACTTATAGCAGGCCCTACCGTAGAATATGGCCCATTTAAGTGACCAATTACAGCACACATAGTAACTGAGAGATCATAAAAAATATAATATTATTATAACTGGAGAGCAGAGGCAACTGTAGTCAAGTATAACTTAAAACCAGGGATTCTGGCACATAGTCAAATGCTACAAGTGCTGCCATGAACACTTAGATATAAACAAAAAAACAACTGATCAATGTGAGAATTCACACAAATCTGATCGTAACTTGGGCTTCTAACTGAGTTGGCACTTTGCAGCGACAGAGCTAACACTTGAAACTTCAGCTTTTAAAATGCCCTAAACCAGTTTTAAATTTGCCTTTATCACCTCTAATTTGATAATCAAAAAAAATCAAGAATTTCATACAAACACTGTCAATATTTTATAGCACATTCCTCAGTACACAGATCAATCTTTTTGTTGGTAATATGGACATTCATTATGGCATACACCCTTAATGATGTTGCCATAGCAACTCTTTCAGCTCCAGTCTCTTTTTGTCGAAAAAACGAATCCTTCATTTTCAACCTCTTAAGTGAGAGAAGGGGTCCTACATGGAACATACATAGTTCCCATGTTGTCGTAACTCCCAACGATAGATTGTGTAGGGTAGAAACGCCACGTCGGGAGAATTCCAAGATGGTGGCTTATCGCAACCTCAACTAGTGCCCAGTCTCCTCCCAACGGCTCTTCAAGGTTCCCTGGGCGTCCCAGTCCACCAACCTGCCCCGCAGCCTCCACACGAGAGCTCATTGCCGCCGCTGCCGGAAAAGATCCGCACCAAGATTACCAAACGTGAGTACATCGATTTTAATGACTTGCTCACGGACAACATGTACCCACACCCATCCCATGCCTCATCACAGAACAACTTTACACTCAGCGTTGACCCTCAAGATGGCAACTCGGTATCCTTTGTCCGTTCTCAACGTAGAAAACGCCGTATTGACGGCTTATCATCTTGGCTCGAGGCCTGGAATGTCTTCCTTCGCTCAACCCTGTCCCTGTACCCCCACCTCGCCCCAGACCTCCTTGCATACCAAGACCAAAAATGCAAATACAGCAGGAAGTTTAAGTCCGCAGCTTGGCTTATGTACAATACTGCCTTCCGTTTCATGGCTGCCACAAACACAAACATGCCCTGGGCGAAAGGTAAAGAGCAGCTGTACAACGACATCCCAAAGGAGGAGACCCTCCCTTACTGTATCCACTGCCACATGTACGGTCACCACACCCTGGCATGCCCTCTTCAACCGAAATCTGCCCAGTCCTTTCGTCCCTACCCCACCACCTTTACCGCCACTGCTACCAACCTGCCTCAAACCATTACCACCACCCCACCCCAGCCTATGCCCAGCCAGCAGCTCCAACTACCAGCCATCTGTCGCGACTTCAACCGCCGTGTCTGTCGCCGCCCCAACTGTCAATTCCAGCACATTTGCAACAAACCTAATTGCAGAGGCAGCCACCCTGGTTCCCAGTTCCCTAAAGCGCCTCCAGTGTAACTCTACAGCTACTTCTTTAGACCCTCCTTCAACGCCTGTAAACATTGTTTCCCTATCAGCGGAACTCAAACATCACCCAGACGAACAATTCATTGCAAGCCTCATTCATGATCTGCAATGGGGGTGCAACATCGGCTATGCTGGCCCACACTCTGCCAGGATCACACCTAACTTAAAACCCCGAAGCTGTCTCAGCGGCCTTGGTCAAGGAAGTGTCTAATGGCCATACTGCCGGGCCATTTCCCACACCCACCCATCCCCAACCTTCAATGCTCCCCCCTCGGGGTAGTGCCCAAAAAGGACGGTTCCTGGCGAATTATCATGGACCTCTCTTCTCCTCATGGTTCTTCAGTCAATGATTTTATCTCCAAAGACGACTTTGCTTTGCACTACGCCACTTTCGATCAAGCCCTCACACTGGTTGCACATTACGGGACAAACGCGCTTATGGCCAAACTAGATATCAAGAGTGCCTTCCGGCTCCGCCCAGTTCACTTGGAGGACCGCGAGCTCCTTGGTATCCATTGGCAGGGACAATTTTATGTCGACCTTCGCCTTCCCTTTGGCCTGCGTTCGTCTCCCTACCTCTTTAATCGCCTAGCGGATGCATTCGAGTGGTTACTTAAGAATAATCACAGGGTCAAGGACTTGATGCATTACCTGGACGACTACTTCACGGTTGGCCCTGCCAACTCCCCTGTCTGCGCCAATGACGTCAAGACCATTATCCAGGTGGCCTCTAACGTGGGCATACCTCTGGCCCCCAACAAGCTTGAAGGTCCCACCATACGTCTGACCTTTCTGGGTATCTTAATCGACTCTTCCTGCATGGAAACCTCTCTGCCTGATGATAAACTACAGGAATTATTGACCGAACTTCAATCCTGGTCCTCGCGCAACAAGTGTCTCAAAAGAGAACTTCTGTCTCTGATTGGGAAACTAAACTTCACTTGCCGTATCATCCCTGCAGGTCGCATCTTTCTACGTCGCCTTATTGACCTCTCCACCTCAGCACGCCTCCCTCGTCATCATGTCACCACGAACCGCGAAGCCCGTCGCGATATCACCTGGTGGCTCCAGTTTCTTCCTACTTGGAATGGCCGCGGTATCATCCCTGAACCCCACTGGACCAAATCACCTGATCTGGAACTCTTTACGGATGCCTCCGGGTCTCTTGGCTACAGTATCTTCTACATGGGCCTCTGGATTTCCGAACCCTGGCCACCTCAACTCCAAGACCGATCCATTCAGTGGAAGGAGCTTTACCCCATTGCCATTGCCTGCCTACTCTGGGGACAACAGTGGTCTGGAAAGAAGCTCCTCTTTCACTGCGACAACCAAGCAGTGGTCGATATTTGGGCTTCCGGTACATCCTGAGACCCCCTCATCATGCATCTCGTCTGCTCTATATTTTTTAGTGCGGCCACCCACCATTATACAGTCCTCGTCACCCATATTGCTGGCACCAATAACTCAATCGCTGATTCCTTATCTCGTCTACAGATCACGCTGTTCCACCGCCTCGCCCCGACAGCAGATGTGGAACCAACTCCTGTTCCCAAGTCAGCACTGACCCTCTGGCACATTGACTAGCCTTCCTACAGTCCCAGGTGATTGCCAATTCCACCCGCCGTTCATACCAAGCAGGAATTCGCAGATACTCCGCCTTCTGCGCCTCCAAAGGATGGCATTGCTTTCCAGCCACAGAGACCACTCTGCGTTTCTTTGCTGCCTATCTTGCCGACCAAGTCAGCTTTAAAACCATCAAGCTCTACTTGGCAGGTATCCGTTTCGCTCACACTGAGAACAGCTTGCCAGACCCCTTTCAGGAAGCACCACTTCTTCATCTCCTCTTGCGGGGAATCAAGCGCACAGTGGGCCTCTCTTCACGTCAGCGCCTTCCCATTACCATGTCCCTCCTTCGGCAAATTAAGGAAGAGCTAGCTAGGGCTTCTGACCTGCTCCCTTCCGACAAGTTGATGCTATGGTCGGCATTTACTCTAGCCTTCTACGGTTTTCTCCGTTCTAGTGAATTTACAGCTCCACCTGCAACCCAATTCAACCCACTGGTGCATCTCTCCAACTCTGATGTCTCTTTCAACTCTGGAGGATGTCTAACCCTGCATTTAAAGTCATCCAAGACCGACCCTTACTGTCAGGGCTGCACACTCCTCATCGCCCCATCTCATCGTTCTGTCTGCGCCGTACGGGCTCTCAAAAAGTACCTCTCCACGCGTTCCTTCAACAGCACTTCCCCGCTTTACATATTCCAGTCTGGCAACTACCTCACCAGGGCTAAAGTCACCTCCATCCTTCGCACTATTTTCCGACGCCTCGGAATGCCAACAGAGCCCCTACTCATCCCACAGCTTCAGGATCGGTGCCGCAACTACCGCAGCAGAAGCTGGTCTGCCACCTTGGCTTATCCAGACACTAGGACGATGGTCAAGCAATTGCTTTACCCTCTACATAAGAACTCCACCTTCTGTGCTCCAGAAGGTTCCCAGCTTGCTGTCCTCCTTGTCCTCTTAGGGACAGGATTTATATAAAAACCTTTTTACAGGACTCTGGTTTCGCATATTGTAATTGGCAGTATTTGGATATTATTTTGGGTGCACACCTGCCACTTCCCTTGCATGTTGCAGGCTGGGTGGGGCTCTCGCCCCACCTTAGCTTTCACTTACACCCGGGTGGGGACGCACCTCACTCGTTGGCTCATCCATACTTTGCAGGGTGTGTCGCTGCCACCCTTGTTGCGTTACTTATTATTGCTAGGGTGTCTTGCTGCCACCCTTATTGCGTTACTTGTTATTGCTAGGGTGTGTCGCTGCCACCCTTGTTGCGTTACTCATTATCACTAGGGTGTGTCGCTGCCACCCTTATTGCCTCCATTTGCAGGGTGTGTTACTGCCACCCTCCATTTATGCTAGGGAGCACCCAATGTCTTTAGTCCCATTTACTGCCAAAGACTGTGTTGTGTGTATTTATTACCATTATGTTTAGCGACAAGTTGTTAAGTAGATGGATCTTGTTTTCAGACAAAAACTAGGATTTTCAGTTTTTATTAAAACAGCACCAATGGCAAAACTGTTATCATGGCAACGGTGCTAAGGGCTGTCATCTTCTTTCTTTTTTTTGATTCACATTTATGGTGCCAAGTTTCAAGAACACTGCTTTAATATTTCTAGAGATTTTACAATTTTTAGCTGCAAACAATATGACGTCATCACTGATCTAATTTGCATAATAGAAAAATGTTAATATCTCTGAAAAGAAAAAAGATATTTCAAAGGAAAAAAGCCATTCTTCTGTGTTTTGAAAGGTCTTTCAAATAAGCAGAAATTATTTTTCACTTCATATGCACTTTAAGCTAACAGGCTGCTCATACCAAAAAAAAAGCCCATAAAATGGAAAATTTATCAGCAAAGGAACGCTGAAATACAAAGCAAAACTTACATTGAAGCTGAAGTTTTCTTCTTGCTAACAACCTGCGATCAGGCGTTCTGTCTTTTTTCGCTTTTTGCTTCAGTTTGCGGTGGGCTGCATCTTATTGCAATTCAAAGTAATCATCTGCTTGGAAATCCACGAGACACACTCACGGAATGCTTGCTTGCCAATTTAACTGACCTTTGGCCTCTGTTTGGCCGTAAAAATGGCTTTTGAATCTGTTTTCTGATCACAGGTCAAATTCAACAACTGTGCTGCCTGGCCTTTCTCGCCAGTTCCCGGCCGTGTCTGAGTCACGCCAAGACAAGCAATAAGTCACACGCACAATGGTCATGGCGCTTTATGTATCAAAGATTATTATGGGATATCCCAGAAATTTTTGAAGCAAAGGATGGTGGATAGCTGATTTCAAGAAAATAATAAGAGTCTGGGAAAGCAGTTCCAATTTCCAAAACTGACACACTCCGAAGTTTGGCACATGAACCATAACCATAAGTCCACGACGGATGCTTTGTTTTGGAAGAAGAAGCTGTTTCTAGACTCTACCGCCTGGCTCACTTGATCCTCAATGGCTACGTTAACGGCAGACTTAAACCATGATCTCGGAACAAAAACACACCTCGCTTCTTTGAGGAATGCTGGTGACTTTGATCGAGGGTCAAAGGCTTAAATGATGCCAAATCTCCTACCAGGCAGGCGCAAAATATTCCTCAAATAAACGTTGAATATCGGTGGAAATAACCAGCAAACTCTGCTTAATTAACAGGTAAGCCAGCTCTGACTTTGTGTTATCGCGTTGCGCGCCAAAAGCGTATGTCACTGACAATGGCAGCATAAAAACATGTCATCCCAGATCCCTACCAGTAAAAACGGCAATTAAATTACAAAGACACAGAGAAGGTTTATGAAAGAAAAAAAACAGAACGAAAAAAAAAGATATCACCGACCTCAAATCGAGCCCACAAGTGTCATGACCAAACAAATTGGAATCAGCTTCGTTCAGCGCTTATCCACTTGAGCTAACGGAGCAGCAGTGCAAAATCATTGCGTTATAGTGACTTCATCCTCTAGCCAAACAAAAGGTTTCTTGTGTTTTTCGTTTAACAATAGATCTCCAAAAGATGCCGCTTGGAAAACTGAGTCAGTTTTGCATACGTTATTTCTAGACAACGAAGAGATACCCTGCAAAACAAACTTCAGAGCAACGTTTCTCAGGAAAAACAAAGTCCACATGCCAAAATTCAGCTACTTTTGAGCACTTTGAAAATGGCCAAAAAATCTAGGGGATGTTTTAGCACGCAGCCTTTCAATTATTATATACTACCCAGGGTTGTCGGTAGTTTTTTGAGTAGCAGGTTCCATCCAAAAAGTAGGCGGCTATTTCCATTTTATTTCTCCAATATCACGCTCAGAACTGACCTACTCACATTCGGAGTAACTGGCGCAGTATTCAAAATAGCCGGTGAACTGCGCCAGTTGCTGGCTTATTTTGACAACCCTGACTACCATAACCTACAGGAGACACAGTTTAAGATGTACAGGTCTTCTTAGTTAGTCAAAGCTCCCATAAACAAAATCTTGCATGCTTTTAAAAGGAAAGTGCCAAAGTTAGACCCTACAGATTCTGATTTTTAAGTAATAATTGCATGGGTTGTGTAGTTCCAGAAAATATCCATATCTACCACAGAGAAATTTTATCAGTTTGACCCCCAACCCTCCGGAATTTCCATTCCTTGGGGCTTTACAGTACTTCCCCCACACTATTATTACAATAATAATATTACTGTTGTTGTTGTTGTTGTTGTTGTTACTGCTATTATTATCTCTATTAAAGAAACATTATTTGTGACCTCTCACGTGAAAATGTTCCTTGTGGTAAGCCGTTTTTAAACAGATAGCCGTTCGTAAGCCGTTCATTAGCCATTCATATGGGCTAAAATACCGTTCGAACGGCTCGAGCTATCTCTTCAAAAAAATTAGCATCCATCCGAACGGATCGAGGTATCCGTTCAAAACAAATTAGCGTGTTTGAACGGATTGAGCTATCCGTTCAAAAAAATTAGCATCTGTTCAAACGGCTCAAGCTGTCCATTCAAAAAATTCGTCAGCCGTTCTACTTTGAAACGGCATTCTAGGAATATCTTCGTGCAAAACGTGCATGTGGTCGCTACAGCCAAGCTATTACACACTGTATTTTGTTGTTTTGACTGAGGCAGAAATCAGTGTAAACATACAGGACTGTAGCGGGGAAACCACAAGTTTCTGCCATATGCAAATCTAATATGCTTTTTACTACCAGTCCGAAACGTAGAATTTGATGTCCTTTTCTTAAATAACCATCGATGCCATGCTTTTGGATATTAAAATAAACAAGTTTCATTCAAAACTTACTGAGGCAACAATAAGAGTTCGATAAAACTAAAAAATTTCACAATGCAAACGGGGCTAGACGCGACGATGGCGCCACTCGAAAATAAATATTTTTAGATTGCGTTATTTTCATTTCGAACAATGAACAACAGCTTCGCGAAAGCAGCGTTATTTGTGTCAAAACTTGGAAACTCTCTAGTTTTAAACGGCTGATATATATTTTTGCGGCCGCACATGGCAAATCGGAGCCGTTTGACTCTGATGAACGTGGCAAAGCGACACGTGTCACGGAATAGAGTTTATCATTTCTTTTTGCTTCTGCCGTCTAACCATTCGATCCTAGGGGTTCGAAAATAAAAATTGCATCTGTTCACCCATTCGACTTAACCATTCTAAAAACAGTACATCCGTTCAGCCGTTCCACTTAACCATTCGAAAAAAATTTGCATCTGTTCAGCCGTCTGACCCTGCTGTTTGAAAAAAATTTGCATCCGTTTACCCGTTTGACCTTAGACATTCAAAAAAATTTACATCCATTCAGCCCTTTGACTCAACTGTTTGAAAAAAATTTGCATCCGTTCAGCCGTTCGAACGGATACCATAAGGAACGCATGAGAGGTCACATTTTATAACAGGCCACAACATACCTTCTACATAGGGTAAGATCCAACAATGAGGCCATTCATGAAGATGCAAACAGATGGAGATACAAACAAATGATTAGATATTACTACCAATACTTATTACCATCCAGGCATAGATCTCTGGAAGGCAAAGCTGACTAATATGGAGGTTTTCAAACTGTGTATGTAAGTTTCTTACACCCTCCTCAGTGCTATAGGTATTTAGAGCTCTTCTCAAATGGAAATGCAACATTTTTCTCTTGTGCTTACCCTTGGGTGCTCAGCCACGATAAGATATGATTCAATATTGTACTGCTTTAGATAAGAATCCCTCTCCTGACCACGTCCTTCTTCAACCTCATAATCACCATTTAAACAGTTTAGGACAGAAGTTGTTATGTGCACACGTCTGGAAAGAAAATGAAGAAAGTTTAATGCCCAATTCAGCACTTTTAATGGACTTTCTTACTATTTAGCTCAAATACAACAAAGAATTTTTAAGAGAATAAAAGAAAAATATCACTTTGTACAAAATATACCTATGACTAACGCTGTACATTCATTGCCTTAATCGAACACTAATAATGACAGTTTGTAAAAAAGCAGAACAAATATCAGTGTGTACCCACCCTCAATATTGCTTTAAAAATACACCTTTACATGATGGTGCACCATGCTAGTTCTACACAACATAATATTATAGACTTACAGTGGAAAATAATCATAACAATAAGTTATAATGAAGCACTGTGTTTTGGACATACCCTGGAAGGCCCCCTGACTCCATATGATTTGCAGTTGTCACATCATCAGACCAGACATCATATTGCCACTTGACGAGACCCAAAACCCCACTGTGAACTTTTCCCATGTGCACACCAACTCTCATGTTCAAGTTAACACCTGTAGCTTCACGCACACTCCTGCAGTTATTAGAAAACAAATTTCCTTAATACAGAAGTGCTCACCTAGCTTATAGTGTACATTTAACAAACTTAAATTTGCACTAATCTCTGCTCTCATCTCTCATCTCTTAATATACCCACAAATATTCACAGCATTCTTCCTGCCTGAATCGGGCTACTCACAAAAGAAAACAAACAAGGGCGATAGTGATGACTATATTATCAAATACTTAGGCTGATAAGAATGAACTAACTGTAGAAAACACAACAGTTGCCTTTTCAACATCTGTTCTCTGCTCAAAAGTCTCATATTTCTCAAAAAATTAAAGCTTCATTTGCTCTCAGAACAGCACTTTGAAAACTTGTCCTACAATTCAGTAATAACTTAATGAAACTGAAGGATAACTCGTAAACTTCACAGTCATGTAGCATCCAGTTTCAATATTCATACTTTATTAATGTGTGTGTGTGTGAGTTAGATAAGAATGTCAAATGTAGGCAAGGCTTGCACAAGTTATTTGTAATTACAATCTTCTGGAAGAAGCAGCATTGTGATTAGGTTGATCTAACAATTTGGTCATGACACATATGTCATCCAAAAAAGAATTTGCTTCACCTTAACCCATTGACTCCTGTGCCGGCCGTAAAAAAGCACGTGAGGACAATTGTCTTTCCTACCCTCCCTGAAGACATTTTAGTTCTATTGTTAAGGACAAATTAACCAATGAGAATGGACTTACTGAGCATAGTTTAAGAGGACTTTAGGGGTCCTAGAAAGACGGTTTTTTGTCTTAAAATCACGCGCTCGAAAAGTGCAGTAATCATGGCGCGTTGCGGCCCAAATGTGCAAAATTCCAGGGTCTTGTTTTTATTCATAAAACGGACAAATTACTTCTTTGGCACTTAAAATGGAAAGGAAAAACATAAATAGATGTTTAGGTGGCCTCAGAATGGAAGATCAAGGTGAACGGAACCTTCAAACCTTTCTGGTGAAAAATTTTCCTTCCTTCAACCGCAGCGAAAACAAGACATCAGTGCGCTTTCAAGTGAAGTTGAATACAGATCGCGGATTTAAAGCAGCTGCCTGGACTTAAGAAAACAAAAATGGTAATGTACAGTATTAGTTCGAAGTTGAATTCAGCTTTTAGCATGATAGGCGAAGCCACGGCCAATAAAATAACTGCAAAACTTGTGAGGAAAAACTCACACTTTCGCTTTTGCGTGAATAATTAAATTCGAACACGCGGTCGTGCAGGAAATCACGTCTGTGAAATTATCTCGAAAGATACAAAGTATACGCTGTGGCGATGAATATTAAGGATAAAGCGAGAAAACGAGCACTGTTCTTACACTGTGCTGGACCAAAAGTGCAGGATATTTTCGACACACTAGAGGATACGGAAGAAGATTTCGAAACAGCCGGAGAGAAACTTCTAGAGTATTTTGAGCCTAAGAGACACCGTCTTTTCAGCATCTACCAATTTCGGCAGTTAGCCCAGGAAGAAGAGGAGTCTTACGATGATTACGCCACTCGTTTGAAGCAAGCAGCGGCTCCGTGTGAATTTCCACCGGATTGGCTTGAAGTCGAAATACAAATGCAGTTAATTGAAAAAGGAAAATCGAAGAGAGTCAGACGGCGTTTGCTCAGTAAGCCTCATTCGCTTCAGGAGGCGTTAGATTACGCTAGAGCACAGGAATTGTCGGATAAACAAGCGAAGAGAATCGAAATGGAGCAACAAAGTCGAGGGAATATTACCGAGGAAGAGTTGAACAGGGTCTCATTAGGAAGGCAAAACAACTCGACTGATATCAACAAAGAGTGTTATTTCTGTGGAGGCACATTTCCACACATTGGAGGAAAGAAGAAATGCCCAGCATGGGGAAAGAAGTGCACCGCATGCGGGAAGATGAATCATTTTGCCAAACGCTGTATGAGTAAAGGAGAAGTAAATCAGAGCATCATAAAGACAGTTCATCAGGAGGTGCACTCAGATAGCAGTGATGCCAAATTCCTGTGTGGGATCGAGGAGGTTGGGTCTGTCGAAAGCAACCCAAAACCCAGGCCAGTAAGGAGCATTAAGATTGAAAACTGTGAAATCAAAGTGCTGATTGACACAGGAGCGTCTGTAAATGTAATGGATGAATGCACCTTTCAGCAGCTGTTTGCCAACAAGGTCAAATTGCAGAGGTCAACAAGTGTTTTACGCTCGTACCAAACGAACGAAAACCCGTCCAGGCCATTAACTGTGATGGGGAAATTTGATGCGGTTGTAGAGTCCGACACGAAAATCATTCCTGCAACGTTTCACGTCATTAAAGGGAACACTGACACAGAACCCTTGATAGGATTTCAGACTGCCGAAAGTCTTGGCCTGGTAATGATTGCGAATGCAGTAGGAACTGATCCTGAAACGTTCACGAACAAACTACTTGAGGAATACAATGATCTGTTCCATGGGATCGGGAAAATGGAAGGAGTTAAGGTAGATCTTCATGTTGACCATGCAGTAACACCACTTGCTCAACCTCACAGAAGGATCCCGTTCAGCGTAAGGCCGAAACTGGAGGCGGAGCTGGAGAAACTCTTAGGGGATGACGTGATCGAGAAGGTCGAAGAGTCTACCAGCTGGGTATCCCCAGTAGTGATCACACCCAAGAAAACGACCAACGAAATTCGACTGAACGTGGATATGAGGGAGGCCAATAAAGCCATTCCGCGGACCCATACTATCATGCCCACTCTCGAGGATATTACGCATGAGCTCAACGGAGCAGCTGTTTTCTCCCATTTGGATATGAATCATGGCTATCATCAACTGGAACTGGAAGAGAACAGCCGGGACGTCACCACATTCTCAACGCATGCCGGGTTGTACAGGTACAAAAGGCTAAATTTTGGCACGAGATCCGCGGGTGAAATTTTTCAAGACACCGTGAGCAGGGAGATCACCCAAGACATACCGGGATGCCTCAATATCAGTGACGACATTCTTGTTCATGGCAAAAACCAACAAGAACATGATCTGAATTTAGAGAAATTATTCAAGAAGGCTAGAGAAAAGAAGATCACTTTTAACAAGGGAAAGTGTGAATTCAACAAGAAAAGTTGTGTGTATTATGGGATGAAATTTTCTCAAGATGGAGCATCCCCTGACCCACAAAAGGTGGAGGCTATTAAGGCGGCCGAGCCTCCTCGCAATGCAAAGGAACTGAACTCATTCCTGTGTACAGTTCAATACAATGCAAGATTTATGGAAAAGTATGCTCCGCAAACCGACCTTCTGAGGGGTTTACTCAAAGCCAAAGTCTTTACCTGGAGGAGAGAACATCAAGAAGCGTTCGAGAGTTTGAAAGAAGCTCTTAGCTCAGACACAGTCTTGGCCTATTTTGACCCCGCCGCAGAGCACGAGGTACATGCGGATGGCTGTCCGTTAGGAATTTCGGCAACCCTGGTTCAACGTGAGTCGAGTGACAAAAGCTGGCGGGTGGTGCAATATGCGAGCAGGGCCCTCTCAGATGCGGAACGGAACTATTCCCAAATTGAGCTAGAGATGCTTGCCGCAGATTTCGCGTGCAGGAAATTCCATGTATTCCTGTATGGCCTGCCATTCAAAATAGTTACGGATCACAAACCGCTCGAAGTCATCCTGAACAACCCTAGGCATAAGACGTCAATACGGCTGCAAAGAATGATGGTGCGAATGCTTGATTATGAGTTCAAGGTCGAATATAGGCCCGGAAAGACGAATATTTCCGATTATACATCAAGGCACCCACTACCTCGTGAAAACTGCACTAAAAAGGAACTGGGCACCACCAAGGATGTCAAGCACTACGTGAATTTTGTGCTTACAAGTGACATTCCCCGGGCTATCAGCAAAGAGGAACTGGTAAAATCAACGGGAAACGACGAGGAACTGCAAAAGTTAATCACGTGCATACAGGAGAAGAAGATTGACCACAGGGATCTGGGCATGAAAGCATACTCTAATGTATTTGATGAATTGGCTGTGGTCGACGGTCTAGTTCTTCGTGGTGAAAGAATCGTAGTGCCACGAGAACTCAGAGAAACGATGGTAACAATTGCTCATGAGGGTCACCAAGGAATCGTTCGTACGAAACAATTGCTTCGTGCCCACATTTGGTTTCCCGGAATTGATAAAATGGTCGAAAAGCACGTTGGGAAATGCCTAGCTTGTCAAGCTACCATCCCTTGCCACACCAGAGAGCCACTTCAAATGTCAGATCTGCCAACAGGCCCATGGAAGAAAATCAGTGTGGATTTTGCAGGACCGTTTCCAAATAAGGACATGGCTTTAGTGTGCTGGGACCAATATTCAAGGTATCCTGTCGTAGAATTTGTCACAAGTACCTCCGCAGAGGCTGTCATTCCCCAGCTCACACATGTTTTCACAACGTATGGAATCCCGGAAGAGGTGAAGACAGATAACGGGCCCCCGTTTAATGGGTCCAAATTTGCGAAATACGCCCAAGAACAAGGGTTCAGGCACAGAAAAGTTACGCCAGGATGGGCGGAGGCAAATGGTGACGTCGAACGTTTTATGCAGACAGTCAAAAAGAGTGCAAGAGTTGCTAAGATTGAAGGCAAAGCATTTAAACAAGAGGTTCAAAGGACGGTTGGCAGCTATCGTGCCACACCCCATCCTGTGACGAGAGAGAGTCCCGACAAGCTTATGTTCGGCAGAGAGATAAGAAGAAAACTGCCGGAAAAGGTTGTATCACAAGAAGAAAAACGCCATGACCCAATCCGGGAAAGGGACGAGGGAAAGAAGAAGCAGATGAAAGCTTATGCTGATCAGCGCAGACACGCACGAAAGAGCTCGATCAAGATTGGTGACCGTGTTCTTGTGAAACAGAATAGGGGTGACACGTTGACCCCGGCGTATGATCCACGACCGTATGCGGTTGTTGGCGTAAAAGGGAGCATGATCACTGTGAAGAGGGGGAAGGAAATCAAATCCCGCAATTCTTCCCACTGGAAGGTACTCAAGTACGCTGGAAAGGAGGAGTTCGATGTTTCGGATTGGGACCAGGAACGTATTGAAGTAGGAGGAGCCCCTGGGCAAGAGGCGCTCAGTAGACCGACAATCGCGCCATCGGAACCCCGGAAATCAGTGCGAGCCAGAACTTCTACGTGGGAAACTATTTACAGGGACTTTGCGCCAAACTAAAGAAAAAGGGGGAGGTGTAGTGTCCAGACCTTTAAGTCCATGTCCAGGCCCCATGAGACTCTACTCGAGTATACTAATTGTTATGCAGGATGCTGCGAAAACGGGTAGTGAATTAGCATAACGAGAGACGATGTAGCTAAGCGGACGGTTGAACTTAAGGTGTGAGCGAATCCTTGAACTTTACAGCGACCCCGTGGTTTGTTTGTTTAGTGTATTCCCTTATCCCTCAAATATATTTTTAGAGTCTTGTTCAGCTTCTACAGAACCCCTAAGGATAGAACTAAGTTGGTACTAAATTTACACAGTTGAAAAACAATTTATCTCAAAATAATTGCCATGTTTTTGTTGTCTTTTTGATGTACAACTTTCATCTTTCTCTCGCTGCGCTGAATTATTTCATCAGGCAGCGAAAAGATTTTCAGATTTCTTCTTTTTGAATTGGTTTAAGTGTGTTTTTCGCCTTTATTTTCTGGTGTTTTCTTAAATGTTATCCATTTTTGCAAAAGAATGAGAATTCTGTGGTATTCGGTTTCGTTTTGTCCTCTGAAGTAAAAAAATTAACTCGTTTTGCGTATTCAATTTTCTCGCTGTTTGTCACGCGGCAAAGAAAAAAATATTTCTTTTTTTATTTTTTTTTTAAATTAAATTGCAATTTACTTTACATCCTGACACACATTTCACTATTTACATACTACACTTATACTCCACTTACTACTTAAACATTACCTACATGGTACTACTCTTAATACAGTACAGTTACACTGATTACCGCATTACGTTTGGCCTATTCACAGTTCGTATCCCTAAAAAAATACTTTTTTGTACATATTATAGTTTAGCATAGATATTGTTATAACATCTATAGATATATACATATATTGTAAAGTTTACGGCCATTTTACATCTACTTAAACTCATCTACATCCTACTTAGAAAAACTTGCCAGTGTTACACATCACTGCTACACATTTAAACCTTCCAATGAATATTTATGCGTTAATTTTGCAATGAAATCAAACATGGAGATTTCCTCATGAGTTAACTTTGCGTTGTACAAATAGTACTTTGCAAACAACAGAGTGAAATTGAGCTTTCTTTCAGGGTATTGTTCAGCATTCTTTTTATTTAATTTTCTGCCAAACATTGTCTCCATCTGTGAGAAGCTTAGAGAGGTGGCATTTTCGGAGTTAAACCACTTGATAACTTCTGAGAAAAATAGTTTTGTGCGTGAGCAATTTTGGAAAGTGTGGATTATTGAATCATTCATTTGACAAAATGTACATAGCATATTGTCTTCTTTTCCATAAAGAAACAGCTCTTTTTTGGTAACTAGTGTTCTGTGCAAAAGTTTAAAATAAAATTCTCTCAACTTGTTATCCTTGCAAATGGTTTTCATGTCCCCAAAATATGACTCTAAAGGGATATGATCTACTTGTAAATCTCGAGCCCATTTTGCGCTTGCCTTGAGTTGGATTTTGTCCTTGTTTATTAGTAGTTTATAAAAGTCTTTATTTTTCATTTTACAGCGGTTATCAGTCACACGCGCCCTTCAACGATTTTTTGCCATTTCAAAAACTACCGGTAAGTTTGGTGGACGTCAATCAAATGTATCCATGACAATATTCGTGTTCATTTCGTCGTGTCAGTTTCACGGCCATGTTCGATCGTCGTTGGATAATCGCTCAGTTATTCTGACAAAGTAATTTGCAATTTCGCTGAGATGGAGGGCTCTTATGTAGAGGAAACATGGTTTGTCGTTGAATTGCATAGCATAAACACTTTTTGCGAGCGAAACGTTTGTGAAGGTTTAAATGTGTAGCAGTGATGTGTAACACTGGCAAGTTTTTCTAAGTAGGATGTAGATGAGTTTAAGTAGATGTAAATGGCCGTAAACTTTACAATATATGTATATATCTATAGATGTTATAACAATATCTATGCTAAACTATAATATGTACAAAAAAGTATTTTTTTAGGGATACGAACTGTGAATAGGCCAAACGTAATGCGGTAATCAGTGTAACTGTACTGTATTAAGAGTAGTACCATGTAGTAATGTTTAAGTAGTAAGTGGAGTATAAGTGTAGTATGTAAATAGTGAAATGTGTGTCAGGATGTAAAGTAAATTGCAATTTAATTTAAAAAAAAAAATAAAAAAAGAAATATTTTTTTCTTTGCCGCGTGACAAACAGCGAGAAAATTGTAATACGCAAAACGAGTTAATTTTTTTTACTTCAGAGGACAAACGAAACCGAATACCACAGAATTCTCATTCTTTTGCAAAAATGGATAACATTTAAGAAAACACCAGAAAATAAAGGCGAAAAACACACTTAAACCAATTCAAAAAGAGAAATCTGAAATCTTTTTCGCTGCCTGATGAATAATTCAGCGCAGCGAGAGAAAGATGAAAGTTGTACATCAAAAAGACAACAAAAACATGGCAATTATTTTGAGATAAATTGTTTTTCACTGTGTAATTTAGTACCAACTTAGTTCTATCCTTAGGGGTTCTGTAGAAGCTGAACAAGACTCTAAAAATATATTTGAGGGATAAGGGAATACACTAAACAAACAAACACGGG
>JAHPZR010012212.1:32500-34985 GCA_019787425.1 Platygyra sinensis | reverse complement strand
TCAAAAACGAGGCTTGAGCCTCGACCCCATGTAAAATCCCTTCACTCTCAAAAATGGCTTCGCGCTGAGTGACAGTGTTTCTCACTCGTTCGTAAATTCGCTAAAGATTTCAAGTTATTTTAACCCTTGTTGAAGCTGCATGGCCGACCTGTCAAGAAATTCCCCTCCTGAGGATGGGGAAATTGTTGTCGACACCCCAAAGGAGAGTGTCGTTGACGGCGAGGACGAAGCAAACTCCTAGATCTGCGAACAATCGGAGGCATCAGAGATCGACCTCCAGTTCGTCAAAGCCCCGTTCAGATGATGACGAGAGTTCGGGTAACGAAAGCGACTCGAGTGGATCCTCTAGCTCTTCAAGTGAAGCTAGTGCTAATCCAAAGCGACAGAGTCGCATAAAAGTCGTGCCTGCTTCGTCTAAACACAAAGATGATGCCGAATACACGAGATTCGACACGGGCTCAAAAGCCCGCCAAAAACTTGTCTTGACTCAAGGTATGGAGGAATACTTGAGTGACAAATTTACGCATTATGTGAAGGACAAGACCATCCAGGATTCAGTCCTTGACTCTAATCCACTTCCAGAGGTGAATTGCTTGAATACTCCCAAAGTAGACGATTACTTGGGCGAGATATTTGAATCTTTGAATAAATCGTATGGCAAGGAAAGTGACGGCACGCTTTCTAAAACACAAGCTCGGATCTCTAACGTCATGGGACCCCTTGGTAGACTCTGGCTTAACCTGGAAGAGGTCCGTACGGGTAAATCTCCCGAAGAGCTGGATCTCTTTGAGTGTCTGCGTTTGGTTGAACAGTCTGTTACCCTTCTAGGGCAGGCTAATGTCAGCTTGACTTATGCCCGCAGACTCGCTATACTGGGGCGGCTCACTGGCGATGCAAAAAAAAGCCAAAAAATTGCTTAGCAAGCATGAGTCTTGTCTGACTCAATCCCAAAAGAATTTGTTTGGGAAAAAGTTCTACAAAGCCCTGCGCACTGCGACCAAGATTCGCAAAAATCTACTAAGGAAATATACTACTCTCAACTTATAAAAGAGTAAAAGGTAAAAATCGGTTAAAATGCTTTTGACCTAAACGTTTTCGATCTTGCGAGCATCTTCAGAGTGCTCTGAATCCTTGTACATTAAAACCAACTGTTTTATATTTGTGGTTACGTAATACCATGTTCCCATGGGGGTATAGAGTAAGATGGAATGACTGGACTTGTTTTATTTAGGACTGGATGAAGCGTGCGATGTAAAATGCCATCTTTTATTTTCCTCTTTGTCCAGGAGTGAGCGAAGTCAAAATGTCCCATGTGAATTTGTGTCAGGGTGTGTCTTTAAGTGTTTGGCCGGTTCTGAGTGTTTGTTATATCGGAATGTTCGTTGACACGTACTTCAAGATTGCGTGCAGTTTCACCAATGTAAACTTGATTACAAGTACACGTGCCTCTGTGATATTACCGTGCGCACTGGATGAGTGGTTTTTGTTCTTTGAGTTTGAAGAGGGTTGGGTTCAATCCGAGGGGTTGCGTGTTTGCCACATAGATGTGGAAGTTGAATGTCCCTTTGGTGTATGTGTTAAGTTTTTGCTATGAATTTTCGGACTTAAAAAACTTTCCAAATTCATTTCTCCGTGGACAAAACGTGTGAGTTGAAATGCCGATTTTTGTTTCTTTTAGCGCTCGTGCTGGCTCTGAAAAGTCAAAAATCGCCTGGGAAGTTCAGGGGTATGTCGCGGTCTTTCAAATAAGCAGAAATTATATTTCACTTCATATGCACTTTAAACAGTGGTCTCTAATCTGGACAGAGGCGATCAATCAGAAGATTCTGTCTCTGCTGCTGCCCATTGTTTACATCTTAAGGCAAAACCACCATTACCGCCAAAATCTAACAACAAACAGGTTTCAACTTCCTAGTAAGCTGAAGATTGATGTTGCTAACCCAGATGATGAGGGTTCATCGGCTAAGGAGTTTCACCAATCAAATCAGGGGTACGACAAGTTGAGAATGGTTGTGAAGGAGACCAGAAATTTCCTATCCCCTTTCACCAGATCCATCAAGAAGGTGACAGACCACCTTTATAAGAATCATGAACGTTGGCAAAATCAGCCCAATTTCAAAGAATTCTGCTTGAAACAAGTCAAACACAAGATTGGTGTTATCAACCATTTACTAGCAGGGTTTGCACAAGGAGTGGAGAGGCTTTGTACATTCATTCTTTCCAGACCATTACCTCCTAATGAATTATCGGTGTGTGGTAATCACCCTCTACGACCATTTTGAACTTGTCGCATCTTTAACGCTTTGGAGTGAATGCAAGACTACACACCAGAGTGCATGACCAAGGCTTTTAAACCCTTTGAACCAGAGGTTTTTGCATCCAGTGTTCAAGATTTGGAAGATCGTTACAAGTCCTGTGCAGGGCAAGTCAATGTAGAGATTTAATCATTAAAAATTATGAATTTGTGTTGTAAAACTAACTTATC
>JAHPZR010012212.1:17500-20000 GCA_019787425.1 Platygyra sinensis | reverse complement strand
CCTTTTTCCATTCTTGGTAAAAAGTTCTTCCATTCTTCAAAGTGCTTCCGGGAGTCTTTTGTAGTGCTCAAAGCTGTACCTGTCCTTTGTTGTTTTTTACGATCTACCATTTCCTCTCCATAGCCTTCAGACAGTGCTTTTCTGATAAAACTGTCCAACGATTTCTTCATCTGTTCTGTATAATAACCAGTTTGCACCAATGCCCCACTTCCGAAAAAAACAACAAAACAAAACAAGGCAAGTGCTGAAATAAGCAAAGTGACAGAACTAATTTTATTGGTGTTGTGTCTAGATCTCCCCATCCAACAAAGGCCTAGTTACCTTGAGTTCTGCAAAGTGTTTTTCTTCGTTTGATTATGGCAGAATCATATCTTTTAGAACAACAAGTGGTTTAAGATAGAAACAACCTTATGCCAAAAAAGAAACATTAACCTTTCATGAAATTAATGTTCATTTGTAAGATTTTCTATGAATGCTACTAATACTTAATTTAATGGAGATTTTTATTAACCATGTCAGGTTACTTGAGCACATTATTAGTAACCAAACATTGAAAACCACTAACCGTTGGTTAACAGGTTACCATTAATTTCAAGCCCTGGTGTGTATAATGCAAGTTTCATGGTACTTACAAGTGTCGTAAAAGTGATCCTCACTTGTTTATGCAAGAATGAATTAAGAGATGGAATCATCCCTTCTGTGTTTCCAGGGATTTGAATATTGCCGCATAAAAGAAAAGAGGTGACAGAAAGAAACTTTGAACTGACAGCTTCAAAAAGTGCATCACAGAAATTGTCTTCCTCAGCTGTTTTTGTTGAAGAACTATTGAACAAAATGGTCCCAGATCTACCAGATTGTAGCTTAAAAGTTGAAAAAGAAACACAAACTGATTTTACCGACCAGCAGGCCTTTTTGAGGGAAACTATTGAAAATAATAGACATTCCTAAACTCAAGAAGGAAATTGAGTAACTTAATTGTCAACTGCAAGATACCCAGCAACAAAATGATGCTCTTAATAAGACGTAGTGTAATTTTTAAAACTGTAAGTCAAAATATTTCAATGCTCCTTTTTATACTGGCTTTCCAAGCCAGGACACTGTATGGACTGTTTAGAATTGTCTTTATCCTGGAGAAAGGGGTTAGAACATTTCCTACTGGTGGTTTGCGACTGACAACAACACTGATTACAGCAAGGACAAACTACTAACAGAAAAGGAAGAACCAGATCTTAAGGCCCCTTGATGAATTTTTTATGGTGATGTATAGACTAAGGCAAGGATTTTCAGAAGGATCATTTAGCTCCATTATCTCATGTATCAGCATCCACAGTCAGCAGAATAAGTAATTGATTCTGCAATACCCAAATCGTTGAGAGGAAAGTACAAATTTACTTGAGTCGTAATAATGACTTGCCGAGGTTAGATGTCAAATGCCAAGCAGCTTGCAGTTCAGTGGAGAGCATATAGGACAGAATTGTTCCACCGTGTCAAATGGAAATTGTAAATCAGATGTGTGCAGTGTGTGCATTCTGTTGTAATGCACAACCTAACATAATGTCAATGTAATTGTTACATTCATGTGAGGCATTTTAGAATTCATTACTTATTCCATAGGTTGCCTACAAAGGTCCTCTCTCCCAAGAATGTTTGACACTATTAACTAGGCATAAGGATGGAGAACATTTTCCTTTGTTGTATTTTTAGCATACTTTTAAGGTTATTCCTCACAATTGCACTGCGCATCCTTTCTGCGCATAATTTATGGCTTCATTTAGCGCGCTCTCGTGCACGTGCACACTGAAAACATGGCAGATTTGCCTTGATATTGAGCTCTTTCAGTTGAAAAATGGCTATAGCTCACCAATGAGCACGGGCACCCCAACTTTTTTTTCAGTCATTGTAATCAACTTATCATAAACTTTGCTTCAGGAAAGACTGATCTGATTTCTATTGCTGAAAATTGAATAAATAGCGAAAATAGCAAGTAAACTGTGGTCTTTTCTATTTTGCCCTAAGGTAACCATGTCAAGAAATTTGGTTGAAATTTTAATCAAGGATTCAGCTTTCTGTCTAAATCAAACTTAAAAAGTTTATTTGTGTCCGATACAACGCATTGACTCCAGTTTAATGCGTGTTCTCATGAGTCTCGGTCACAAAAATTTACAATTATTACTGGGAACTGCGTTAAATAATTCCAAAATGGGTCATCTTCAATGCCCCAGTGCTCCTTAATGAGTATGGGCACCCCCTTTTTTATTTCAAAATTGAAGTTCTCATATGATAAATATTCAGTGGGCAAAGTTTGAACGAAAATCTATTGTCACTTTTATTTCAGGGGAATTACCTTAAACAGAAGAGAATAATCATCTAACCAATTGGTAAAATAACCCAAAACAAATTTAAACCATAACAATAAGAATTTCTTCATGTAAGGTATTAATTTTCAGTTGACAAATAAAATCACAGTAATTAAAAATATGACTTTAGAAGCATGGTATTG
>JAHPZR010012212.1:0-10000 GCA_019787425.1 Platygyra sinensis | reverse complement strand
CGCGACATACCCCTAAATTCCCAGGCGATTTTTGACTTTTCAGAGCCAGCACGAGCGCTAAAGAACAAAAATCGGCATTCAACTACCATTTTGTAGGAGAAATGAATTTGAAAGTAGGAAATTCATAACAAAACTTAACAATACACCAAAGGGAAATTCAACTTCCATATCTTGTGGCAAACACGCAAGATTGAAACCCTCTTCAAACTCAAAGACAAAAACACTCATCCATCGCACGTAATATACAGAGGCACGTGTACTTGTAATCAAGTTTACATTGGTGAAACTGCACGCAATCTTGAAGTACGTGTCAACGAACATTCCGATATAAACAAACAATCAGAACCGGCCAAACACTTAAAGACACACCCTGAACACAAATTCACATGGGACATTTTGACTTCAGCTCACTCCTGGACAAAGAGGAAAATAAAAGAGGCATTTTACATCGCACGCTTCAATCCAGTCCTAAATAAACAAGTCCAGTCATTCCATCTTACTCTATACCCCATGGGAACTGGTATTACGTAACCACAAATATAAAACAGTTGGTTTTATGCAAATTCGAGCACTCTAAAGATGATCGCAAGATCGAAAACGTTTAGTCAAACATTTTAACAGTTTTTACCTTTTACTATTTTATAAGTGAGTAGATATTTCCTTAGTAGATTTGCGAATCTTGGTCGCAGTGCGCAGGGCTTTGTAGAACTTTTTCCCAAACAAATTCTTTTGGGATTGAGTCAGACAAGACTCATGCTTGCTAAGCAATTTTTTGGCTTTCTTTGCATCGCCAGTGAGCCGCCCCAGTATAGCGAGTCTGCGGGCATAAGTCAAGCTGACATTAGCCTGCCCTAGAAGGGTAACAGACTGTTCAACCAAACGCAGACACTCGAAGAGATCCAGCTCTTCGGGAGATTTACCCGTACGGACCTCTTCCAGGTTAAGCCAGAGTCTACCAAGGGGTCCCATGACGTTAGAGATCCGAGCTTGTGTTTTAGAAAGCGTGCCGTCACTTTCCTTGCCATACGATTTATTCAAAGATTCAAATATCTCGCCCAAGTAATCGTCTACTTTGGGAGTATTCAAGCAATTCACCTCTGGAAGTGGATTAGAGTCAAGGACTGAATCCTGGATGGTCTTGTCCTTCACATAATGCGTAAATTTGTCACTCAAGTATTCCTCCATACCTTGAGTCAAGACAAGTTTTTGGCGGGCTTTTGAGCCCGTGTCGAATCTTGTGTATTCGGCATCATCTTTGTGTTTAGACGAAGCAGGCACGACTTTTATGCGACTCTGTCGCTTTGGATTAGCACTAGCTTCACTTGAAGAGCTAGAGGATCCACTCGAGTCGCTTTCGTTACCCGAACTCTCGTCATCATCTGAACGGGGCTTTGACGAACTGGAGGTCGATCTCTGATGCCTCCGATTGTTCGCAGATCTAGGAGTTTGTTCGTCCTCGCCGTCAATGACACTCTCCTTTGGGGTGTTGACAACAATTTGCCCATCCTCAGGAGGGGAATTTCTTGACAGGTCGGCCATGCAGCTTCAACAAGGGTTAAAATAACTTGAAATCTTTAGCGAATTTACGAACGAGTGAGAAACACTGTCACTCAGCGCGAAGCCATTTTTGAGAGTGAAGGGATTTTACATGGGGTCGAGGCTCAAGCCTCGTTTTTGACTTTGAATGGCTTGAATTTGGCGCGAAGCCGAGGAGAATATGCTATTATATCTTATGGAGGTTTGTGAAGCGAAATAGCAAAATAGTCCCGTCTCCTCTAAAACATTTCCTAAGAACTAGAAGCAACGATGCATGACGTCTAATTGAATTTACTCCTTGTGAAAAACAAAAATATCAAGTTACCTTTGTAACTAAAAATAAAAAAAAATATCACTCATTTGCATACAACTAGCTCAAGCACTGTTTCAGACCTCAAGGCTCATGAAATCCTCAGCCTAACCCACAGAAAATGCCAAAGTAAACACAATATATGAATACTTTCTCCTCTTTTATAGAAGAATGAATATGGCTGTTCTGAACTGTATCGGGATCAAATCTTCTCATATATCATTTACCTTTAAAACAAGAAATTTTATTGGCTGTTTATAGTAGATACGATCTGATTGGTGTGACATACATACATCTCTCACTCACTGACTCACTCACTGATCCATTGACCCATCCATAACATACTCGACGCGCCGACTAAGAGGTATTTTTTACAAAAAAAATAACTCAATAAAGGAATGTTTAGCTGTTGTGAATTTTGTGTCTCGCGAATGGAAGCTTGGCCTCTGGTAACTAGCGTAGATATCAAAAGTAATCAGGGCTGCAACCTGTCATGCATTTAAACGCAAAAACAGCGTCTCTTAGATATAATTGCTGTCTTACAGAAAACCAGCGTAAGTCCCGTAGCACTGGAGTAATATGATCAAATTTTCTCTTTCCGCCAATTATTCTAGCTGTGAAGTTCTGTACATGTTGCAGTTTATGTAAACTTTTGTCAGATGTATAAGACTATACTGGCCATGTTTTCACGACGCTGGTTGTTTCGCTTAACATTCCTAAAGGTGCTATGTAAACAGACTACCTTAAAGTGCCCCTGTGATCAAAAAAATCACTTCCTTTTTTTCTTTAGATTCTGAAAGTGTGTCTGCTTAACACTTGACTGGCAAAATTCTGACCTTTCATTTTTATCCAAAGGCTGTTTACTTTGAGTGTAAGTTTTGGATTTCACGATCCGCCATTACTCGCGTTCAAACCTGACCGATTTGACCTCAGAGGGTTGGATCTGGGAAAAGTGATGTCAAAGGCTCACCAGCTTAAAATTTCAGCATGTGAACGCCGCTTATTATGTATGCAAAGTGCGAGTTTAAAAGTGTGTAAGCCCAAAACTCCCATTCTGCATATTAATTCTGCAGCGTACACACGCATTGCATTCTTAAACTAGTGAGCCTTTGACGTCATTTTCTCCTCAATCCAGCTCTCTCAAGAACTTAAATTTAGTAATGGCAGATCATGAAATAGGAAAGTTCCAGTTAAAATAAACAGGTGTCTTTTTTAAATCAAGGATTAAAACTTGGGTCACTTAGTGTTTAGTTAACATAGTTTTGAAATCCAAAGAAAAAAAATAATTTATTTTTTGTCACAGGGGCACTTGAAGCCACTTAAAAATGATAGGTGTTTTCATGAGCAAGATTATATTTCACTTTGGTAATTTGAGGAGAGCACGCACGCAAGTAAATTAGTTTGAATAATATGGCGGGAGACGGAGAAGATGGTCGCATGTACGTCCTTCTTTTCATTACTGTGTTTATGCGGTTGGCTTTCATAGGACGGAGGAGCGGATTTCAACAAAGGCTGCAATTGCTCACAATTAGAAGCAAAATGAGAAGAACGGAGGCGTGCTCTCTTCAGTTACAGAGGAAATTTTGTAGAAAGAAGATTGCTTGGGTTCTTGAAAGGCCACCGTTCTGGTTTGAGCATATGGTTTTAAGCCATTATGAAAATAATATCTGGTGAGAACATTTTCGTATTTCTAGGCAAACCTTTTGGTTTGTTTGGGATTTGTTTAGACCACATCTAGCAAGACAAGATACAAACATGAGAAGAGCGATTCCAGTGGAGAAGCGAGTAGCTGTTGCTTTGTGCACAGGACTTGTTTTTGGAGTTGGAAGATGCACTGCGATGAATCTAAAAGAAGAATTTTGTTCAGCGCTTCTCAAGAGCGCTTGTGATTTTATCAAGTTTCCAAAAGGAGAAGCTGAAACGAGAAGGGCAATTCAGGCATTTCAAGAGATCAGTTGTTTTCCCCAAGTGGTTGTTGCCATTGACGGATCACATATACCGATTATTGCGCCAAAAAAAACCCTAATGACTATTACAATAAAAAGCAGTTCCATAGTATTGTTCTACAAGGTGTAGTTGATGCAGACGGACGTTTTATACATGTGAGAACTGGTCATGCAGGAAGTATTCATGATGTAAGGGTTCTCCGTATGAGTTCACTAGTCAACAAAGTGGAAAAAAGGACGATACTAGTTTCTCCTATTCATACCGGGACTGGCAAAGAAATGAGGCCCCTTCTGGTGGCTGATCCCGCATACATACTTACTAATTGGTGTATGAAGCCCTATCCTGAAACAAGAGCAATCACTCCTAGTCAACGTAACTTTAATAAAGCACTAAGAAGGGCTAGAGTGGTTATCGAGCAGGGATTTGGAAAGTTGAAGGGGAGATGGCCTTGTCTCCTTGTCAAACTCGACGAGTTGGTGGACAAGATACCTCTGACTATTACAACCTGCTGTATTCTGCATAATATCTGCATTGAAGTTCGTGACGATGTCGATGTGGACCCCGAGGATGATGATCCAGACGACCTTCCCCCACTCCTAGGTTACATGAATCGTGAAGGTTTTCGGCTAAGGAACAAGATCAAGGAAGCCTTTTCCACTCACTAATGCATATTTAATGAACAACTTATCCTCAAAAAAACCTTAAACCATCATTTCATTACAGAAAATGTAGCTTCGGAGCTCAGTTAAATCAACAAGTGTTGACAAAATGTTAATGAGTTAAAAGTTATGTATCTTTTTAATGTGCTCTTAATCAGAAGTTTCGTTGCTCGAAATGTGATAATTTCAAGAAAAGTGATTCAATAAATCAGACTTATTTTGGTATTCAGTTACTTCAAAAAATTAATTTTGACAAAATGACATTGACAGTAATTTATTTTTGCTTGTTTTCAATTCAGATAATTTCATATCTTACAAATGTCTCCTATAAGAAAAAAATCCGCATTGGTTTAAAAATGATTGGAGTAATAAATTAGTCATAATATCACAAGCTTTAATTAAAATTTAAAATATTCTACTGCAAAGGAAACAATATTAAAATCAAAGTTGTTGTCCTGGAATTGATGTAATAATTGTTCATATTGAAGAGTTTCACATGTACTTTAATTTACTCTCCCTTAAAGATCTTTGCGACCTCTTTCACCATGGAGAACATCATTTGCTGACTTTTCATTTCCCTCTCTGCTTCCTTTTCAGCCAGCTTTTCAAAAAATTTGTGGTTGCGTTTTTGGCTCTCATTTACCACTGTTTTCGTTGATACACGACTTCCGAAAACAAAACACCTGCGGAAACATTTCCAAAATTTCCGTCAATCATACATGTTATCGACAGATCGGATCGAAATCCACCAATAACAGCCAGCTAGCATGATGTAAAAAAGGTCTAAAGGTCACACTAGTGGCTGTGATTGGTGGATTTCGATCCGATCTGTCGATAACACGTAAGATAGACGGTAATTTTGGAAACGTTTCCGCGAGTGTTTTGTTTTCCAAAGTCGCATATCAACGAAAACGGTGGTAAGAAGGCAAAATATTCTGCGTTGCCACAAGATTCCGTTTTCCTGAACCCTTAAGCTGGAGGCTGGGTTGATGAACTAGCCTTCTTACCCTTCTGGTTTCCATCGCTTCCGCGTTTATTCTTGAAAAAAAAGTGACTTGGAAAATGCGAGGTCTTCATCCCCAGATTCAGCAGATTTGGCTGATTTTGGTCCCTTTTGTTTAGATGAGTTTGGCGTAGTAGCTAAACCACAGAGCTGAATTTTGCCTTATGCTAATTGGATGGTGATCCTTCCATGTTTTGATAAATAATCGTATTTCTGCATCCGACCAGTTGGGGGAGCGACCTTTGGTACTGGTATCTTTGCTGGAATTTTCAACCCTGGGGCCTTCACTTACGCCACTTACACTGGCACTCTGGTATGGGCTCATTTGTAATTAAGCCAGTGAATCTGGTTGCAAAAATCTTGTTTGTGGAAGCCACAGTTGATTTTGGAAGGCTGGAAAAATATATGGACCACGTGCCGGAACAGGGTCGACAAAGTGATCGCTCACAGGAGGAACAACGAAGCTGCGAGATTCCCTAAAGAGTATGATTTTACGTTAGCTGAATGCTTTACCTCTGGAATGTTTAAAGGACGTGAAAGAAACTCACCTTGCATGGCTTGATAGTGCATCACTTGATGGGTCGCTTCTTGGATCATAAAAAGGAAAAGTATGCGCTTTATGATTATCCATGTTGTTTTGAATACCACAGAAGTTCCACACCGGTACGAATAAAAATAGCACGTGTGTTGTATTTCTGATTTGACAGTCCTGTCAAATGAATAACCACAAATGACTCCTAATTGGCCGAAATCAATTACCAACTCACTTAAGCTACCTGGTTTGGTGGCTTAAATTTAATGAGAATTCCATTGAAGTTTGCCGACTCGCTTAACTTTAAGTGAGTTGAAAAAACAACTGTTTTCATGGGACTTCCGCTTGTCACTCGCTAAGCGACCTGAAAAACTGCTCGTGAAAACATGGCCACTGTAGAACAGTAAAAGAGACCAGTGTGTTAATTTTAGTTACAAGTAGGTTTGAATTGAAAGCATGCTTTGCATGATTTATCTGAGCAAGCCCATTCCATGTTTGCGTGGTTGAGCCTCCATTTTGACAATTTTCAAAACAGTAAACAAGCCGATAAGCAATTTCATCTGATCAGCATTCTTAAAAAAACACTGCCAGACCTTTCTCAACAACCAGAGATAATTTATTCAAGGCATCACAAACATCTGGGCTCTCAGTAATGTTTTTTATTTGAGGACTTATATGTACATCCATGGTCGTTGTGGAACAAAACATGGAACATATACATACATCCTTGGTGGGGAAAGGGTTTTTATGTAACTCCTTCCTGTCGCTGTTCTTAGATAATTGCCTCATAGCTGTCAAGCTTTCCTGTTTTCTTGAGTCACTGGACCAGACTTCTGAGTTGCTTCAAGCTTCCTGACTTGTTGGCAGTTAAGGGAAGTTGCCTACTTCCTGTTCAATTATAAGGTGAATTAGCTGACTGACCCTGTCATCATTCATCTGCACACCAGTATCCTGCACCGTTACAGTTACAACATTCTCACTTGTATTACCTGAACTAGTGACCGATGATGTGCTTACAAACTTTGGAGGCCACTTTTAGCGTGGTTTAGCAGCTAACCAAGCTCTAACAGAAGCATCAATCACTCTTTTTAATTCCCTATTCCCACAATACCTGGAGTCTTTGTCAGGGTGGATGGGCCTAGTAGTCCACTAGTGAAGGTTGCTGTAAAATCCCCATACAAACCAAGCCAGGTTTTGAACTCCTCAATAGTGAGGCCAGTCCATGGTGTTTTTTGGTTGAAAGACTCTTCGTTGTTGAGTGGCATAATGATTGGTCTCAGTTATGATAAGATTGTAAAGATCATCTGTAAATATCAGTTCAAAGAAATTGAGGGCTGACTTGTTTGGTAACATTCTTACCCCAAGACCCACAGAACTCTCATCAAAATTAAAGTCGTTGTGAGTAATGACATCCACTCTCCATTCTTCACTGTTAGATTCTTCTTCCTCTTTGTCAGAAGTCATTTCAAATTGTTCTTCATCTTCTGACTCATAACTGGTAAACAAAGGGTTTAAAGTTTAACCGGCTTGTTTCTTAAGTATTGATAAAGTAATGCTCTTGTGACAACATCCACAAGCCCTTGTGAAGTGTTTGTTTTTATGTCAGGTAAGTTTAATATGTAATTTAATTAACCTGAACCATGAAGAATTCAAGAACTTTCGACCAGTCCGCAACCTTCCCTTTCTCTCAAAGATTATTGAAAGGGCGGTTGCATTTCATCTGAATGATTTTCTTACTGTTAATGGTCTCAAAGAAGTTTTTCAGTCGGCATATAAGAATCATAGCGCTGAGAGTGCATAGTTGAGAGTTGGAAATGATATCTTAAGGCCCATTGATAATAATTCCAGCACTATTCTTCTGTTGCTTGTTTTGTCTTGGGCATTTGATATTGTGGATCATTCTATTCTGTTGAACAGACTGGAACATCGCTTTGGCATCAAAGACACTGCTTTGAATTGGTTTCGATCTTACCTCACTAATAGGAAACAGTGTAAGCATCAATATCTTATATGGTCACGGTCAACCGTGAATACTCGATGAAAGATTTTCGGATGGGTGAAAAGTTTATTGTGTTTACTTCAGTATGTTACGTAACATCCATTAGCATAGAAGGCAATCGGATGGCGCTCCATCACTCACTCACTCGATTCTGATTAACTTATTCATTAAACTTGAAGTAAACAATTTTCTCCTACCTCCCCTACTAAGTACTGTTTTTGTCTAAGAGTGTTCAGTCGTCTTCAGGAAGGTGTTTAGGGGAGACTAGAAAGGCGTACATTTTTACCTGAAAAATGGAGAGTCTGGGTATGAGTTTGTCAAATGCATCGAAGATCATGAAGTCGGCCATCATTTTTTCGTAAATATGTTTTTTTGATTATTGGCTTTTGTTCACACGTAGATGAAAGCTGGTAGAAGTATTTATGACAGTGGTGATGTATCGGCAAGCATGGTCGGCGAGGTCAAAGAATCAACACGAGAAAGCTAGAAATGCCTTTGTTAGTATCCAACGGAAGTTCGAAATTTGTAAGATTAAAGCACTTCAAGTAAGAAATTCGAATTGCCTTATCTTTTAGTTTTGTTGTCGTCCACACATCATTTCTTTTGTATTCCATGTAGTTCCACCAGAGGGGATATTTCTTCAGAGATGGTATGCAAGTCAACTTACATGTACGATCAAGTAAATAAATATACTGCGAAATATTTTACTGATCATGGATGGACAAGTTAAGTCCAAGAGACTGTGTAGATCTACTTTTTGTGAAGGAGATATGCTGTGCAATTTTTTTCAAACATAAGCCGGACACATGGTGGCTGGTGATGTCAAGTTTTTTTTTACTTCTAGAAATGAGAGATGTAGACAAATTGAATCAAAACTTGAAGAAAACATTGTTATGAAGAAAAGAATGCTTGATACTTGTCAATATATTGAGTATGGTCTGTAATCATTGCAAAAATGTATTAGAAGAGACGTCTAGATCTCCAATCCTTTTGAGAGTCTTTTGAATATTACTGCATTGCTAGTGAGATTAACATAAACAATTACCAAGATATCTAGAAATAAAATAATGTGATTTGTGTTACCAAGAAAGAAAATTTAACTGTTATTTTACTTGCATACATAACCGATTAACCTTGAGCCAAAATGCACTGCCAACTCCCTGATATTGTACATTTATTTTAACCAGCTTCAGTGACTAAGTGTCAATTTTGGACTGACTGGTGAATATGGTGAACTCTCATTTAATGATTTCATTTTGAGAAAGACTGTTGTTATTCTTTGCCACTACTGTACATCATGTACAAGTTAATTTAATACTGTTCCCCGCTACTGTTGGGAATTTTGTGAACCTTGAACAACAAACTTGAACGTGCCAATCATTATGCATTAAGATCTATTTTAAATTTAGGGAACTCAGTCACTTACGATGCTTTCCTATCTGTCACCTCGATGACCTCACTAGAGAAAGACGTATTGAGCAGTCGCTTATTGTCTTTTTCCAAAGTTTTAGGATGCATGGCCCTTACTACATATCTAATTTTTTTAAGCCTAGGGTTACCAACTACAACCTACGAGGTAGTGGATTAAACGTCTCTCAACCATCTTATAATAATAGTTTTATGCATAATTCTTTTTCTTACTTTATCGCCCATGTGTGGAATAAATTGCCTTTGTCTACTAAATCAGCCCCCACGGTCCATCATTTTAAATTATTAATCAAAGATGTAGAGTATAAAGCATGTCAATGTCAGAGCTGTATATTGTAGCTTTTATTTTATTTATTTTTTTTTAAATCAATTTTTACTGTATATAGCTTTTTGCACTTTTATATCTTATTTACGATATCCAACTATTATGCAATTGTATTTCGTTTAGTCAAGCATTTTATACATGAGCCCCTGGCTCGGGAGACTGGGTGACCGCTCCCCACGTTATCGATGATAAATAAAGTTCATTCATTCATTTAAAAACAACGTTTCTAGTTTTGTAATTTGTTCACTTTTTACAGCAACT
>JAHPZR010012211.1:0-22759 GCA_019787425.1 Platygyra sinensis | reverse complement strand
AACGCAGCGGAAGTACATGTAAATATATTTGTTGTTGTCTGTGGTTTCGAAATATTTTTCCTATTCATGCATTTATCTTGAAGAATGTGAACCCAAGACACAAGCAGAAACTCCTAACATTGTATCCATTCGAATTGTTTAGAATTATTGTAACAGTTGTATTAAATGTTTTTAAATGAATACACTGTACTTCAAAATATCACCAATGATATGATAGCTGTTGAACAGGCAAAGAGTACTTTGATAAATTTTATTTACCCTACTTCTCTGTTGACTGCTTTGATGGAAGATCTGTATATACACAAGAAAAGCCACCTTCCAGCACACCTTACAAGTTGCACTGATCTTTTTTGCAGGTACAAGAAGAATCTGTGATAGTTAGCCACATAGATGTTGATAGCTGCAGCCTTGAACCTGCTATTGCTAACAACTGCAAAGCCATGCAGGTACAAATTTTTTTTTTTTAATGACATTGGTGTTAGGGTCAGTATATATATATACTGTAGGTGCATGACAAATTGTTATTGTCAAGTTCCTTGTAATCTCTCTGATTCCATCATAATTTGCACAACAGGCAAAATTTAACAAACATTTAAAATTAGTCTCAACGTCTAACTACATTTAGTTCTCTGGTGCATCCTAGGACGAATCATCACAGACACTCGCTGATGAAACTTACAATCTGCTGATGAGGGAGGTAGACAAGCTGAAGAGGCAGTTGGAATCGTCCCAAGAGGCACTTGGCAAGTGTCAAGGAAAAAATAAACAACTTAAACGCAAAGGTTAGGTTAAGCAGACAGTTTAATCACTCTTTTCGCACATTTTGACGCACAGTCATGTCCAAAACCGGATGGTAAATACATGTCTGCTGAACAGAGGAAGAGTTGTTGTATGAAGTCAAGAATTTTCAGCATGTATTAGTGAGCTTTGGTTAATGGACAACAATAATTTTATTGCAATGACTGTGTTTTTATTTTTGTTGTAGTGAATGCGTTAACCAATAAAGTTCAGCAACTAGAAGGCCAATTGAAAATGGCTGAAAACATTGCATCTAATCTGATGGATAATTCTGCAAATGCTGATCTTGAGGATGCCCTCACTACTGGTGATCAGGAATATCAGGAGGAAGATGTTGATGACAATGAGACCATTGAAGAGGAGCCAGACCTGTTTTCCTCTGGTGGTGATGATCTGTTCAGTGAGAGTGATGAACAAACTGACACCGAGGATAATTTTACAGAAGAAAAAGGCAAAAGGTAATGTATTGCCTCAAAAAGTCACTAGAAGTTATTATTGTATCTGCCATTAAAACTGTATGATTGTACGGTATATTGAACAGGGCTGTTTGCCAAAGTATTTGCTGTGACTCGTGTGTAAAGTGTGAACTGAGTTGTTGGTAACACTGAGGACTTATTATAAAGACATATATAAAGAATAGTAAAACAACTTTGTAATTAATATTGCGCAGCGTTAAAAATATATTTTTTCCCCATGAAAATATTGTTGTTTTACACCCCACCTCCCTTGGCAAATTTTGGTTGAATGTGATAGAAATTGCCTCTGGAAAAGGAATTTCTAGACATGTTGTTCCATTTGGTGGGTTACCTTGTAGCTTATTCTGTACTTTTCTAATATATATACATTGATTTCATTTTATTATTTTTTCTTATTTTTTTGCAGCATTCCTCTCTCAAACCACCACAACCTAAGGACAGAGCCAAAACACATAGTGTTTTTATCAAAACTCCTGCTGTTGTTTCAGTTCTGCCACATTTGTCGATCAGATATTCAACCTACCATGACAGCAACACAGAATGGGACTGAGGTTGTCATAAAAACAGCTTGTAACAACCCTAGTTGTGGAAAAGATTACACCTGGAACAGCCAGCCTCTTTTGCCAGGGACAAGGACTGCTGCTGGCAACTTTCTTCTGTGTATGGCCACTCTCTTTGCTGGAGGTTCCTTCACCAAAGTAGCACAGATCTTCCAGCATATGGGCTTGTCATGTATATCGTTGAATACATTCTTCACCCACCAACGGGTGAGTTCAACTTAATGATAACAACAATAACAACAATGTTCTGGTGTTCTTTAAGATACAGCTGTAAGCACCAAAAGTACTTAATCTGAAAGGCTTGTGTGTGATGTTGGTACATGTACACTTGAGCTCCTCTCTGAATCCTGTGCAAAACATTTTTCCTATTATGTATCATTCTCTGGACATAAGTTTTTCAAAACAACTGATGAGTTGATCAATAATACATCATAATTACTTCCATAAATCTGTATGGAATGTCATTTTGAAGACTAAAGAAATGCAAATTTGCCATTTTCCAAAGATACTTTGTCTTGAGCTTTTTACAGTATTTAATTTCTGACAAATATTAGTTTTTTGATTATTAATTGAACCTTCTTTTCATGAATCCATGTTACAGAATAAACTGTTCCCTACCATCCACTTATTCTGGAAGCAGTACCAAGCAAATTTGCTGTCACAGCTGAAGGATCTTGGCGGGATAGCCATAGCTTGTGACGGACGGCATGACAGCATGGGCACTGTGCCAAATATTGTGCCTATACTGTGTTCTGCTGCACGTTACCTCGCATAATCCATTTTGCACTTGTTCAGGTATAAATTTTAAATTTATTCAACAACTTAATTGTAATTTTTTAGATGTTTTCCACATTCCAGTGAATGATTTTTTTGAGACAAGAGTGAACCAATTTTGAAACAGAAAAAAGTGGTGTACTTAACAAATTGACGTCAGTTTTTTATGCGTCTGTCCTGTTATTGATCATGAATTTCGTCATAACATTGTCAAAGTAGCTGTGGATCCACGAGGCGATAGCCGAGTGGATCCGCAGACTACTTTGACAATGTTATGACGAAATTCATTGTCAATAACAGGACAGGCGCATTAAAAACTGACATCAATTTGTTTTTTACGATAACAAATTGTCGAATTGCCCGCTCTCGGTCGCTGACGCGTCGCATGAATTTCAAATTTATCTGTCTGTCCGCATATGGACAATAAAATTTAACCAATGAGCGCGCGTGAATTTCTGCAGTTATCGTAAAAAAAGTCATTTCTGCATGTATGTGATGGTACATATGTCACAGATAAGTGCATTTTGTACCATTTGTCATAAGTAAATAAACGAACAACTTTATCTAGACCTTAGCTGACATGTACATTAATTTGCAGAGAAATCAGGCAAGCAGCAGTCCTGCAATGGAATTTCTAGGGTTCCAGAGATGCATGAATTTCTTATTGGATGTGGTGTGGTCATCAGGACATTTATATCTGACAGACATGTTCAGATTGCAAGTCACATGAGGAATGTCTTGAAGGACATCACACACTACTTTGATCTGTGGCATCTGAAAAAAAGTATGAACTTTTTATGTAGTGCTAGTCTACCTTTATAGTGACTGGTTATGCACAGTATTGTCAACCTTTGAGAAATAGTTATGTTATTAAATTTAATTGAAACGTTAATAATAGTCTGTATGGGGTACCATGGGTAGAGAATCTGCCAGAGTTTTAATAAACTACTTTGCTTTTAATAACTTGAAAATTGCTTGGCCAGTTGTGCAGCCTGGGCCACAATATGCCACAGTTGGAAAAGTAACTAAGATTCTTGAAAGCTAACCACTATTTAATAACTACTATGATGGCTGTTGCTATTCAGAGATCAGAAAAGTCCTGTCCAAGATAGCCAAAGAAAAGGGAAATGAAGATATCCAAGAATGGGTGAAGCCATGTGAAAAGCATCTCTACTGGAGTGCAACTACCACCTCTAATGGTGACGGAAAAGTCATCTGGGCGAAGTTTAAATCATTTTTAAGTCACATTGTGAACAAACACTCTGGCCTTGAAGACCCAAAATTCAACAAGTGTGCTCATGGAGAAATTCCTGATAGGAAATGGCTGGATCCAGGTACAGTAATGTTTTGGTAATGTAGTTTATGCTTTACATTACAAGCCTAGAGCATGACCCTAATTAAAATAAAGTTACCTTTTGGGTATAATTCTATTTAAATGTAATTTCCATCCGGTGACCCAGGGTTGTTGTGTTAGGGAAGTGCTCTCAGAGTAAAGAATACTATAGTTTTATTTCTTGCTAATTGAAGGTCCAACATGTTTTTTTATAATAAAATAGGTTGACATCTTTTAACAACTGACAGGAATATCACTTGCAACTACACATGTAAATCATTTTCAATGAACACTTAAAATAACAACATTGAAACGCAGCTTCTGAATTCATTTCTTTTTCTTTTATTACTAGACCATGCTGGATACGAGAAAATGAAGAAGGCTCTGACGGCGGAAAGTCTTAAGAAGGGCATAATGCAAGCTTCTCCGCTGGCACAGACAGACTGCCTCGAAGGTTTTCACTCGGTGCTGAACTTGTTTGCCCCAAAGTTGATTGCTTACTCCTACATTGGAATGTTCTGCAGGTATTTCCAATTTTATTACTATTTTCATTTTTTTGTATGTTCCTCTTTGCTTCTTCCACTATGGACTAGTTATATGTTCAATTGTGGGAGGCATCGTGGCCTCAAGGTTAGTGCGCTTGACTCTGGAGCAAGTGGTCCAGGTTCGAGCCCAGCTGGCCGGGAACACTGTGTTGTGTTTTTGGGCAAGACAATTAACTGTCATGGTGTCTCTCTTCACCCAACCTCGTTCCCAGGGTCTCTCATCTTACCGCCCCCTGAGGCGAGCGAGGAGTCTCTCCTCGCTCGCCTCAGTGGGCGGTAAGATGAGAGACCCTGGGAACAAGGTTGCTCTCCACCCAGGCAAATTTAATGCTGGGGTAACCCTGTGATGGACTAGCATCCCATCCAGGGGGGAGTAGAAATACTCCTAGTTGCTTCACGCTACAGAAACTGGGATGAGCTCCGGCCTGGTGGGCCGACATTTGCCCTGTATGCAGACTTAAATAATATTATATATATATGTTCAACAATTATGACGAAAGTTTGTCCTTTTTTTACAGGCATATTCTAGCAGCTCTGCACTTTAATTACAACCTGCACAGAGATGACAGAGTTAATGAAGATGACAGTGTACCCTTAAAAGTGACCTACCCAAAGTTTAAAAACGGGGAAGCAACTGTTAGAAGTCGAAAAGTTGAACAAAACTTTGGTAAACTTAAATAACTTTTATTATACTACAGTGTATATATTAATAACCTAACCCATAATTAAAGTTTTTGACATCGAATGCCTTCAGTTGCATTCTCTTGCTCTTTTTTTATTTAAAAAGATCATTTTGACAACAAAATAATGTTGATTGCAAGAACACGAATTTCAACAAATTCATCATGAAGGTTTTACATTTGAACACATCCTAACTGAAGGAACTGATTTTTGAAAGCATTTGATTTTTGTATGCTCTTCCTTATTTCTAACTGTGGTAGATTGTTAACAGTGGATACAACCTTCAATCAGGTTTAGTACGGGTTCTGGAAAGCCTGGAAAGTCCTGGAATGTTATTTTGGCATTTTCCAGGACTGAAAAGTCCTGGAAAAAGGCCACTGGTACTGGAAAGTTCTCGAAATCTGTTAAACTCAACTAAAAAAAATGAAGTGTATGGAAGGCAGTAAGGAGATTAACGTTGAGGTCTTCAGAGTGTAGGGGTTGATGTGAATTTTAGAGCCCTTGAAAAATCAATCTGAGTCCTGAAAAAGTCCTGGAAATTTGTTTCTGAAAAAGGGTGCAAACCATATATCAATAGAACAAACACTGGCAAAGACCATTTGGGAAAGAATACCATAGCAACCATTTTTTTAAGCAAGCTCTGTCATTTGCTGTACATAATTATTATGGACTTTCTTGTAGACTATGTTGAAGAACTTTTCCAGTTCTTTCTGGGACTGAGCAAAGAGCAACTTCAAGGTGCAGTCCAAGAGTTGAAAGAGATGACACCAGAGCCCATGAATTCCATGCTGGTGGATAAGCAACCCAGAGAGGAGGCCATTAGGAAGAGGGCAGAGAGGCTGAGCATGGTAACGAGAGATGTACCACCCACAACAGACCCTGAAGAAGGACATGCCACAGAATCAGGTAGAACAAGTGTCAGGTTTCATTTAACAGTTAAGGTAATCTTGTAACAAGTCTTCCAGAGTTAATTACAAATGAAAAATATACACAAGTCACAGATGATTACAATGGTTATTTGTTTCTTTATTCGCAGTGGCAGATCAGCCAGAAGGGCAAAGCAGGGAGCAGTCTACAAGAGCTCGTCCACTATGTTCTGCTTGCAAAAACCCCATGAGAGGACATAGGTTTATTGAAAACTGTCCAAAAAATAGAAAGGAGTAACAACATTTTTAAATATGTGATCCCTAAAATTAATCATGTCACCCATATGTCTGAAATATGTCACACATGGTACAACCTTAGTCACACCTTGAAAAAAAGTTAGCCTGTTACCTGCATATAAATCTGCAAAAGTACTTTTTATACCTTATGCTATTTGGTCGGCACTGGAGTAGTACTAAAGAAGACAACTGCACACAGTAAGGTTTCTGCCTAGCTCCATACATTCATTATACATACATACTACTGTAGTTCACATAAACAGTTCATACATGTATGAATATAGTTGAAACTTGTATGCATAACAAATGTATGGGGCTGGGCAGAAATCTTGATCGCTACTAACAAGAAAAACAATGTCATGTTGCTGTAAAATGAAAGACAGGCCAAGAAGCTCTGAAACCAGAAATGTAAAGTAAAATGATTTTTTTTAATTTGCCATTTAACATTGCATTATGTTTGTGTTTATTAAAAAAAATGATTTGGTGGTACAGTAACAAAATTACTGTAATGTAAAAGCTTTCAATCAACTAAATCTTCGACTTCAAACCCAGTGAGCGTCTCGTCCGCTTGAACAGGGAATGCCTTGCGTATTGCAGTGTAGGCACATGCAGGGAGAGGGATCCTCTTCTTTCCCAGGTATCCGTACACAAGCCTTGAAAACTCTCTGTAGGCAACTGATCGGAGATATCTAAACAACATTGAAGGAATAACAAATAAATAAATACACTCTGGATGTGAGTTTATTACCAACATTAAGATGGCACAAATGGACCAAATAATTACGAACTAAAGGCACACTCTGCTGATCTATACAAGTAAGTTAAAGTGTTGTAGTCAAGTTTTATTCTCAGTTAAATTTTATTTTTCCTTTGTTTTTGTGCATGATAATGTATTATATAATGAGTTTGAATCGAAGGAAAAATAATACTTAACAGGGAAGAAAACTTACTACAGTGTACAACATATGCACTACTAGGATTCGTGTAAAGAAAAAAAGTTGTATGTCAGTGACAAAAACTAAGTAAGAAACATATAGTCCAGAAATAAATCAACTAGGGGTAACTAAGCTTTAACAAAAATAATGGACTTTATCTCGGGATATTAACAGTTCAGTATAGATAAAAGCTATGGCCGTGAACAATCTGAGCTCTAAAAACTCTAAAAACAAATGAAGAAATTATGCACCTACTTGCTGTCCCGGGGTAGAGATATTTGAATTTTTGTGACCTGGACCACAAATCATTTCCCGGGGTGGGGAATTTAATTTATATTTGACCTCACATTTTTGCCCGAGGGTTGGGAATTTTAAAGCAATTTTTTGGAAAATGTCAAATTCCCGCCCTATGCCCCGCCTCCTCCCCCCCCCCCCCCCCCCGGCTTGACATTGATAGGTGCATTAATCGTTACGTATCCGGACAATTCGCCCGGACAACTCGCCCCCGATCTTCAAACAACTAGCCCCTCGTTCTTTTATTCATTACCATGCTAAAAGAGACGTTAAATGTATGAAACCAAGACTTAACGCCATATAAATTTTTCTTCGTTCTTTTATCCACTACTAAACAAATTCTTCTTCGTTCTTTTATCCGCTACAGAGTCTGAAGTTCGGGGGCGAGTTGTCTGACATTCAATCATTATTATCCTGGATTATCGGACCTTTCCTCAGAGCCAGTTTTCTTGTACCCTTGTTTGTTCCTGGTGCGGTACTTTCCACCAGCCAGCCGTAGGCTCCACTTTTCTAGGCAGACGGGTCTAAAGCCTGGGTGTTCAGTGATGCAGTTTAATTCTTGGGCGTCTTGTAGGTCCTCCTTTACTAGGTCACTTGTGAGTGCTTCGCAGCATCCTTCTAACTCTTTGCAGCAGTAGCACTCGCTGATATTCGCCAGAAGATCACAACTGCAGTTCCCACAGGTACACCTCAATGTAAAACAATTAAATCAAAGAATGTGAATGAACGTGATTTCAGTTTTAGAGCTACTTGGGTAGGAAAACAACTACATGCATAAGAGCATACACACAAAGGAGGTGCGAAACACGAATGTAAATAGAGCAGAATAAAGAAGAGCTCTAAACTTACCACTCTTCAACAACAACGCGGTTTTCTAGACGTTTCTTTAACTCTCTCTCTAACTTTTTATTTTCTTCTTGTTTCTTTCGGTAACGTGCAAGCCATTCTTCGTCTGCAAGCGGTTCATCCGTGTATGGTTCAAGCGAATCGTCATCATTTTCGTGGCTTCGACCGCTCGCTTCGACTTCTACGGCTTCTACTTCGACATTGTCAAATTCATCTTGACTGAATTCCGCAGTATCCGCAGTATTATCACTTTCCGAGCCAGAGAACTCTTCTTGCATAGCAGACTAGTAAAACTAGAAGGAGTTAAAGTGTGGAGATCACTGAGGTCACGAAATAAAGCTTACGATATCGCAAACTTTCGCACACGACCTGTGTCTTTATATGCACTGAAAGGTCAAGAGGTTCCTGAACCTACGTCACAGATGTCAGTCACGTGGTAATTTTGAGCACGTTATTCTTGTGATCAGCGGCAGGGGTCGACCGCAAGAAAATAGAATTTTGAATTTTGTAAAAATTCGTAAAAAATTTGCGTTTTATCCAAATCGAAAATTTTTTTCGCCGAAGTTCATTAGGTGAAATGTAGAATTAGATGAGCGAAGAAAAATTTTTGACATTATGGGCACTTTAACAAAAATGAAAATTTGCAATAGTAATTAAAAAGCATTGTATCCAAAAGCGAGGGTTGCATAAGAGTTGCGTAGCAGAAAATGGAAAAAGTAAAAACTATAAGGCGGTAACGTAGAAAAAGGCACGATGAAATGTTTGACGTAACAAAATCCAAACTATAAGTCCTTGAATAATTGAAACAGTGAGTCAGACAACAGTATCCTATAAAGGGGTCCTTAAACGGAAGATACCGTAATAAATTCCCCGATGTAAGCCACTGAGCTAGCCCATGTAAACAAAAATAACAAGTTCCTAAAGAAAAGCCTTTGAACGTCTTAAAGAAAACACTTGAATAGATCATTGTACCTTGTTTGTTAAATTGAATAAAAAAATCATTAAATTAAGGAATTAAAAAACTAAAAATGAATAAAAATGAATAAAAATGAATAAAAAAGGCAATATCGGATAATGGCTAAAAATGCATAAAATTTATTGATTGAACCTAATTCTATTTTTGGAGTTAAATTCCGATTGTTTATTAAGGCCGTGAGGATGGAGGGTACACAATTGGGAGCACCAGAAAGCTTCCCTTGTGAGTAAACGCCTATCAAGGTGGTCTTCACTTTTATTTACAACCTTTTCGATTACAATGAACTCAAAGTCAGACATCAGGTGTTCAACCCTATTGAAATGCACGGCATGTGGTCTTATTTGTTAACATAGCCGACTTGTGATTTCGAAACCTGACCTTGAATTCATTGGATGTAGAACCAACATACTGAACCTTACATTTCTTGCAAGTGGCCAAATAAATTACTTTTCTAGATTTGCAATCAAGATGTTGCCTAATAGTGTAATGACGATCTGTACTAGTACTGTAAAAAATCTTGTCCTCCTTAAAATAGTTCTTACATAAATCACATTTTTTTCTACATTTAAAACAACCTGTAGCAGAATGGTCGTTGCTACTATAATTAGATCCCTTGGGTCCTGCTAAAAGCTCTTTGATGTTTTTGGCTCTTCTATAAGATGGAATAATTGACCCTTTGGGAAAAATCTGTGCTAGAGTGGGTGAATCATAAATGAACTGGCTATAAGACTTAATGATTTTGCTAATATTTGGCAAATGTGGGTTAAAATTAACCACAAGGGGGAAAATAACCTTTTTCTCTCGTTCTTTAGGTGAAAGGAGGTCCTCCCTGGGTGTATCTTTGGCCTTATTGAATTGTGTTTTAACCTTAGAAGGGTGGTAACCCCGATCAATTAGATAATTCTGATATTCCTTGCTTCGTTCCTCAAACTTTTCAATTGTGGAACAGTTTCTGCGAACTCTAGTAGCGACTCCAAATGGAATAGCCCTGGTACAATGTGATGGATGGGCACTATTGCGTAATAGATATATGTGATGGTCCGTAGGTTTGGAGTAGATATCTGTCTGAATAAATCCATCAACTAAAAGGAGGGTGAGATCCAAAACATTGAGCGAAATTTCTGATGATACCATGGTGAATTTGATTGTGGGGTACAATGAATTAATGAATTCAGTAAATTCCTTGAGCTTTGTGGTTCCCTGAGTCCAAAGATCGAAAATGTCGTCCCGATATTTCCACCATAGTTTAGGTTTGGTCACCCCAGATTTGGCTTCTCACGAGCATCCAATAAGTAAACATTTGTTCCTCATAATACAAAACTATACGTAACATAAATGAAGATAAGATTATTATGTTGTTAATCACCTATCTTTCGGCCGGATACACCGGCCTTCCTCAGGGTGAGTGAGCGTTACAAAGGTGATATGCCACTTAAGTAAGTCTCTGACACTAGCGCGCATGCTTGAAACCGTTAAACTACAACGCGCGACATTTTTGCGCGTGCATACAATATTCAATCACTTCTCTCACAAAGTGCGTGGTTCTGGGAATAAAAAAAATCACTATCGTTTAAACCAAGTGGCTTTAGGCTCTTTAGCCTATAGGCCCACTGTCCTTTCTTTGTAACAACTCTGTTTCGCTTGAAACCTTGTCTATAAGCAAGACGCCCGACAGGTACAAAACACAGGTCACAGGTCACAGGTCACAGGTCACAGGTCATTGTTTTGGGTTGTTTCAGTATTGGTAAAACAATGACCTGTGACCTGTAACCTGCGACCTGTGACCTGTGTTTTGTACCTGCCGCAAGACGCCCACGTCCTGTAACCCACGATGACCTTCTGAAGAAAAATGTCAATAAATAACGTCATCCTTCTCCTTTTGATTCTTTCCGAGTTTTTCCTGTCTTTTTAGGCGGCTTTTGTGGTTGTTAAAACGGAACCTAAACTTCGTCATTGTTGAACCCACATACTGCACACCACATACCTTACAAAAAAGCAAATAAATGACGTTCTTTGAGTTGCAGTCTAAATTATAGTTAACAGAGTAGGTCTTGCCCGTAACATGACTGCTAAAATTATTACCCAGACTCAAGTAATTACATACATCGCATCTTCTGTTTTGACATTTAACAGTTCCTCTCGCTATCTGTTGCGTTGTCTTCAGCTTTGCATGAACTAGGTAATCTCTAAGATTCTTAGGTTGTCTAAAAGCAACCATCGGTAGATTGGGTACAGCATTCCGGCACCTCTCGGAGCAGTGTAGCACTGGTTGCAGCTCCCGAATTAGTCCTCCAATGTTCGGCAGGCTGGGATGGTATGTCGTGACAAATGGTATTCTTTCATTCTTCTCTTTGATGTAGGGCGCCAATACCTCTTCCCTGGTCTTATTCCTCGCTCTTCGGATTTGTGCTTTCACGAAGTTTTCCTTGTATCCTCGGGCCACTAAAAAACGACAAAGTTCCATTGAAGGCTTCCAACGAGGAACATATTCTTCTTATTCTAGTTGCCTGGGCATATGGTATGCCTTCTTTACAATGTTTTGGGTGGCACGAGGTTGAAGACAAATATTGATGTTTGTCTGTAGGCTTTATGTATAAATCAGTTTCTATCTTGCCCCCTTCATTGATTACTTGAACATCCAAGAAATTAATCTTGTCCCGCGACCAATTCCATGTAAACTTGATGGTTTCGTGGGCTGTGTTTATGTAATTTAAAAACTCAATGAGTTCTTCCTCACCTTTAGTCCACACAACAAAAAATCATCAATGTATCTCCACCAGATGTCTGGTTTCACCCGTGCTTCACAGGGCAGCTTTCGTTCAAAGAATCCATAAACAAATTTGCGTATGCAGGCGCCATTTTCGTGCCAATTGCTGTTCCCAATTTTTGTAAGTAATGTTTTTCATTTAACTTGAAATTGTTTTTCTTAAGGACAAGTTCTGCCAAGTTGACTATGGCGTCCGTCGATAATCTTGATCTTCTCTCCTATTCAACGCTTCCCTTCCCTTCCCTTCCCTTCCCAAGTCCTTCGTCATGAGGTATGTGGGGATATAAACCTACCACATCAATGGTCACTAATATTGCTTCCTTTGGGATTGTGCCAATGTCGATGAGTTTCCTTAGAAAGTCATTTGTATCTTTAATGTACAACGGAACTGAGGTAACCAATGGCTTTAAATGGTGATCCACAAAGGCCGATATCTTTTCTGTGGGAGTATTACAGCCAGAAATTACTGGTCTCCCTGGACAACCCTTCTTGTGTAATTTTGGCAAAAGATAGAAACGTCCTGCCTTTGCTGTGCTGTTGACTAATAAATACTCCAAAGTACTATCACTTATCTGTCCATCTGACCGCAAACTTCGAACCCGTTGGTTTATTATCTCAATCATGTCTTCAGTGGGATCACCCTCTAATGACACATAAACTTCTCCGTCATTTAACTGGCGCATTGCTTCTCTAATATATCTATTTTTGTCCATTACCACTACCGCCGACCCTTTGTCCGCTTGTTTGATAACAATGTCCTCATAACGTTTCAAATTCTTCAAAGCTTCCTGCTCTTCTTTAGTAAGGTTTCGATAGGTTCTTTTATTGAGGTTACTCTCTAAAATTTTTCTTTCTAGAGCGACTGCGTATGCTTCTAGTGCTAACTCTCGATTTCTTTCTGGACACCAATTTGATTTCTTTCTAAACGCTGGCACATCTGAAAAATCCCCATCCACCTCCTCGTCCGTGTAAAAATATTCTTTCAGCCTCAGTCACCTCACATACTCCATGATATCCTTTCTAAGGGTAAACATATCAATTTCTTCTGGTGTAGGGCAGAATGACAACCCCTTGGACAATAAGGAGTTTTCTGCTTCCGTGAGTGTTCTACTTGACAAATTAACTACAACATGTAAACCCTCAGTATACGCCAGATCATCCACAACGCCCAAACCCATATGTTCTACACCAGGGGCAACTTCAATCACTGGTCTAGATTCTTCGGTAACATTACCCTCAGAACTTTCATTCAGAGTATTAAATTCATTCAGTTCCACCGCAATGTTTGGGTAATCAGTCTCGGTATTCTGAAACTCTTTCTGTCCTTACCACATTATCTCTCAAATCAACAAAATAATGGACATCTGTGGTAAGTTGAAAGCCTCATTAACTAAGAGAAGAAGAACTAAGATGGATAACTTTGTTTAAGTAACCATTCACAAATCGAGGATCTAATTGCAGCAGAGACGTCAGCCACGGAAACAACAGCTCGTAGCATTGCTTTAACACCCACTAACTCGCAAATAGCTCAATTTATTACTGACATTCAGGTTGAAGTGGATAATCAAATCAACATCTGGTAGGCATTGAAGATCTAGGGCCTGAAGAAAATTTTCCATGGTGCAAACCCGCTTTCCGAGGATGAATCGCAATCATTATTAATGAATGTGGCTAGCACTGGAGAGGTAGCATTTACAAGGTCTCTTACAGTAGAGGTTAAGAACACGAAATCGCTTGTGTTAATAGAGGACATAGTACCGAGATAATTTATGCGGCGTCGACCTTTACCAGTCAATTCACATTATTTACTAGTTGTTTGAGAGATATGTGGTAAGGACAGAAAGAGTTTCAGAATACCGAGACTGATTGACCCAAACATTGCGGTGGAACTGAATGAATTTAATACTCTGAATGAAAGTTCTGAGGGTAATGTTACCGAAGAATCTAGACCAGTGATTGAAGTTGCCCCTGGTGTAGAACATATGGGTTTGGGCGTTGTGGATGATCTGGCGTATACTGAGGGTTTACATGTTGTAGTTAATTTGTCAAGTAGAACACTCACGGAAGCAGAAAACTCCTTATTGTCCAAGGGGTTGTCATTCTGCCCTACACCAGAAGAAATTGATATGTTTACCCTTAGAAAGGATATCATGGAGTATGTGAGGTGACTGAGGCTGAAAGAATATTTTTACACGGACGAGGAGGTGGATGGGGATTTTTCAGATGTGCCAGCGTTTAGAAAGAAATCAAATTGGTGTCCAGAAAGAAATCGAGAGTTAGCACTAGAAGCATACGCAGTCGCTCTAGAAAGAAAAATTTTAGAGAGTAACCTCAATAAAAGAACCTATCGAAACCTTACTAAAGAAGAGCAGGAAGCTTTGAAGAATTTGAAACGTTATGAGGACATTGTTATCAAACAAGCGGACAAAGGGTCGGCGGTAGTGGTAATGGACAAAAATAGATATATTAGAGAAGCAATGCGCCAGTTAAATGACGGAGAAGTTTATGTGTCATTAGAGGGTGATCCCACTGAAGACATGATTGAGATAATAAACCAACGGGTTCGAAGTTTGCGGTCAGATGGACAGATAAGTGATAGTACTTTGGAGTATTTATTAGTCAACAGCACAGCAAAGGCAGGACGTTTCTATCTTTTGCCAAAATTACACAAGAAGGGTTGTCCAGGGAGACCAGTAATTTCTGGCTGTAATACTCCCACAGAAAAGATATCGGCCTTTGTGGATCACCATTTAAAGCCATTGGTTACCTCAGTTCCGTTGTACATTAAAGATACAAATGACTTTCTAAGGAAACTCATCGACATTGGCACAATCCCAAAGGAAGCAATATTAGTGACCATTGATGTGGTAGGTTTATATCCCCACATACCTCATGACGAAGGACTTGGGAAGGGAAGGGAAGGGAAGGGAAGCGTTGAATAGGAGAGAAGATCAAGAATTATCGACGGACGCCATAGTCAACTTGGCAGAACTTGTCCTTAAGAAAAACAATTTCAAGTTAAATGAAAAACATTACTTACAAAAATTGGGAACAGCAATTGGCACGAAAATGGCGCCTGCATACGCAAATTTGTTTATGGATTCTTTGAACGAAAGCTGCCCTGTGAAGCACGGGTGAAACCAGACATCTGGTGGAGATACATTGATGATTTTTTGTTGTGTGGACTAAAGGTGAGGAAGAACTCATTGAGTTTTTAAATTACATAAACACAGCCCACGAAACCATCAAGTTTACATGGAATTGGTCGCGGGACAAGATTAATTTCTTGGATGTTCAAGTAATCAATGAAGGGGGCAAGATAGAAACTGATTTATACATAAAGCCTACAGACAAACATCAATATTTGTCTTCAACCTCGTGCCACCCAAAACATTGTAAAGAAGGCATACCATATGCCCAGGCAACTAGAATAAGAAGAATATGTTCCTCGTTGGAAGCCTTCAATGGAACTTTGTCGTTTTTTAGTGGCCCGAGGATACAAGGAAAACTTCGTGAAAGCACAAATCCGAAGAGCGAGGAATAAGACCAGGGAAGAGGTATTGGCGCCCTACATCAAAGAGAAGAATGAAAGAATACCATTTGTCACGACATACCATCCCAGCCTGCCGAACATGGAGGACTAATTCGGGAGCTGCAACCAGTGCTACACTGCTCCGAGAGGTGCCGGAATGCTGTACCCAATCTACCGATGGTTGCTTTTAGACAACCTAAGAATCTTAGAGATTACCTAGTTCATGCAAAGCTGAAGACAACGCAACAGATAGCGAGAGGAACTGTTAAATGTCAAAACAGAAGATGCGATGTATGTAATTACTTGAGTCTGGGTAATAATTTTAGCAGTCATGTTACGGGCAAGACCTACTCTGTTAACTATAATTTAGACTGCAACTCAAAGAACGTCATTTATTTGCTTTTTTGTAAGGTATGTGGTGTGCAGTATGTGGGTTCAACAATGACGAAGTTTAGGTTCCGTTTTAACAACCACAAAAGCCGCCTAAAAAGACAGGAAAAACTCGGAAAGAATCAAAAGGAGAAGGATGACGTTATTTATTGACATTTTTCTTCAGAAGGTCATCGTGGGTTACAGGACGTGGGCGTCTTGCGGCAGGTACAAAACACAGGTCACAGGTCGCAGGTTACAGGTCACAGGTCATTGTTTTACCAATACTGAAACAACCCAAAACAATGACCTGTGACCTGTGACCTGTGACCTGTGACCTGTGTTTTGTACCTGTCGGGCGTCTTGCTTATAGACAAGGTTTCAAGCGAAACAGAGTTGTTACAAAAGAAAGGACAGTGGGCCTATAGGCTAAAGAGCCTAAAGCCACTTGGTTTAAACGATAGTGATTTTTTTTATTCCCAGAACCACGCACTTTGTGAGAGAAGTGATTGAATATTGTATGCACGCGCAAAAATGTCGCGCGTTGTAGTTTAACGGTTTCAAGCATGCGCGCTAGTGTCAGAGACTTACTTAAGTGGCATATCACCTTTGTAACGCTCACTCACCCTGAGGAAGGCCGGTGTATCCGGCCGAAAGATAGGTGATTAACAACATAATAATCTTATCTTCATTTATGTTACGTATAGTTTTGTATTATGAGGAACAAATGTTTACTTATTGGATGCTCGTGAGAAGCCAAATCTGGGGTGACCAAACCTAAACTATGGTGGAAATATCGGGACGACATTTTCGATCTTTGGACTCAGGGAACCACAAAGCTCAAGGAATTTACTGAATTCATTAATTCATTGTACCCCACAATCAAATTCACCATGGTATCATCAGAAATTTCGCTCAATGTTTTGGATCTCACCCTCCTTTTAGTTGATGGATTTATTCAGACAGATATCTACTCCAAACCTACGGACCATCACATATATCTATTACGCAATAGTGCCCATCCATCACATTGTACCAGGGCTATTCCATTTGGAGTCGCTACTAGAGTTCGCAGAAACTGTTCCACAATTGAAAAGTTTGAGGAACGAAGCAAGGAATATCAGAATTATCTAATTGATCGGGGTTACCACCCTTCTAAGGTTAAAACACAATTCAATAAGGCCAAAGATACACCCAGGGAGGACCTCCTTTCACCTAAAGAACGAGAGAAAAAGGTTATTTTCCCCCTTGTGGTTAATTTTAACCCACATTTGCCAAATATTAGCAAAATCATTAAGTCTTATAGCCAGTTCATTTATGATTCACCCACTCTAGCACAGATTTTTCCCAAAGGGTCAATTATTCCATCTTATAGAAGAGCCAAAAACATCAAAGAGCTTTTAGCAGGACCCAAGGGATCTAATTATAGTAGCAACGACCATTCTGCTACAGGTTGTTTTAAATGTAGAAAAAAATGTGATTTATGTAAGAACTATTTTAAGGAGGACAAGATTTTTTACAGTACTAGTACAGATCGTCATTACACTATTAGGCAACATCTTGATTGCAAATCTAGAAAAGTAATTTATTTGGCCACTTGCAAGAAATGTAAGGTTCAGTATGTTGGTTCTACATCCAATGAATTCAAGGTCAGGTTTCGAAATCACAAGTCGGCTATGTTAACAAATAAGACCACATGCCGTGCATTTCAATAGGGTTGAACACCTGATGTCTGACTTTGAGTTCATTGTAATCGAAAAGGTTGTAAATAAAAGTGAAGACCACCTTGATAGGCGTTTACTCACAAGGGAAGCTTTCTGGTGCTCCCAATTGTGTACCCTCCATCCTCACGGCCTTAATAAACAATCGGAATTTAACTCCAAAAATAGAATTAGGTTCAATCAATAAATTTTATGCATTTTTAGCCATTATCCGATATTGCCTTTTTTATTCATTTTTATTCATTTTTATTCATTTTTAGTTTTTTAATTCCTTAATTTAATGATTTTTTTATTCAATTTAACAAACAAGGTACAATGATCTATTCAAGTGTTTTCTTAAGACGTTCAAAGGCTTTTCTTTAGGAACTTGTTATTTTTGTTTACATGGGCTAGCTCAGTGGCTTACATCGGGGAATTTATTACGGTATCTTCCGTTTAAGGACCCCTTTATAGGATACTGTTGTCTGACTCACTGTTTCAATTATTCAAGGACTTATAGTTTGGATTTTGTTACGTCAAACATTTCATCGTGCCTTTTTCTACGTTACCGCCTTATAGTTTTTACTTTTTCCATTTTCTGCTACGCAACTCTTATGCAACCCTCGCTTTTGGATACAATGCTTTTTAATTACTATTGCAAATTTTCATTTTTGTTAAAGTGCCCATAATGTCAAAAATTTTTCTTCGCTCATCTAATTCTACATTTCACCTAATGAACTTCGGCGAAAAAAATTTTCGATTTGGATAAAACGCAAATTTTTTACGAATTTTTACAAAATTCAAAATTCTATTTTCTTGCGGTCGACCCCTGCCGCTGATCACAAGAATAACGTGCTCAAAATTACCACGTGACTGACATCTGTGACGTAGGTTCAGGAACCTCTTGACCTTTCAGTGCATATAAAGACACAGGTCGTGTGCGAAAGTTTGCGATATCGTAAGCTTTATTTCGTGACCTCAGTGATCTCCACACTTTAACTCCTTCTAGTTTTACTAGTCTGCTATGCAAGAAGAGTTCTCTGGCTCGGAAAGTGATAATACTGCGGATACTGCGGAATTCAGTCAAGATGAATTTGACAATGTCGAAGTAGAAGCCGTAGAAGTCGAAGCGAGCGGTCGAAGCCACGAAAATGATGACGATTCGCTTGAACCATACACGGATGAACCGCTTGCAGACGAAGAATGGCTTGCACGTTACCGAAAGAAACAAGAAGAAAATAAAAAGTTAGAGAGAGAGTTAAAGAAACGTCTAGAAAACCGCGTTGTTGTTGAAGAGTGGTAAGTTTAGAGCTCTTCTTTATTCTGCTCTATTTACATTCGTGTTTCGCACCTCCTTTGTGTGTATGCTCTTATGCATGTAGTTGTTTTCCTACCCAAGTAGCTCTAAAACTGAAATCACGTTCATTCACATTCTTTGATTTAATTGTTTTACATTGAGGTGTACCTGTGGGAACTGCAGTTGTGATCTTCTGGCGAATATCAGCGAGTGCTACTGCTGCAAAGAGTTAGAAGGATGCTGCGAAGCACTCACAAGTGACCTAGTAAAGGAGGACCTACAAGACGCCCAAGAATTAAACTGCATCACTGAACACCCAGGCTTTAGACCCGTCTGCCTAGAAAAGTGGAGCCTACGGCTGGCTGGTGGAAAGTACCGCACCAGGAACAAACAAGGGTACAAGAAAACTGGCTCTGAGGAAAGGTCCGATAATCCAGGATAATAATGATTGAATGTCAGACAACTCGCCCCCGAACTTCAGACTCTGTAGCGGATAAAAGAACGAAGAAGAATTTGTTTAGTAGTGGATAAAAGAACGAAGAAAAATTTATATGGCGTTAAGTCTTGGTTTCATACATTTAACGTCTCTTTTAGCATGGTAATGAATAAAAGAACGAGGGGCTAGTTGTTTGAAGATCGGGGGCGAGTTGTCCGGGCGAATTGTCCGGATACGTAACGATTAATGCACCTATCAATGTCAAGCCGGGGGGGGGGGGGGGGGGAGGAGGCGGGGCATAGGGCGGGAATTTGACATTTTCCAAAAAATTGCTTTAAAATTCCCAACCCTCGGGCAAAAATGTGAGGTCAAATATAAATTAAATTCCCCACCCCGGGAAATGATTTGTGGTCCAGGTCACAAAAATTCAAATATCTCTACCCCGGGACAGCAAGTAGGTGCATAATTTCTTCATTTGTTTTTAGAGTTTTTAGAGCTCAGATTGTTCACGGCCATAGCTTTTATCTATACTGAACTGTTAATATCCCGAGATAAAGTCCATTATTTTTGTTAAAGCTTAGTTACCCCTAGTTGATTTATTTCTGGACTATATGTTTCTTACTTAGTTTTTGTCACTGACATACAACTTTTTTTCTTTACACGAATCCTAGTAGTGCATATGTTGTACACTGTAGTAAGTTTTCTTCCCTGTTAAGTATTATTTTTCCTTCGATTCAAACTCATTATATAATACATTATCATGCACAAAAACAAAGGAAAAATAAAATTTAACTGAGAATAAAACTTGACTACAACACTTTAACTTACTTGTATAGATCAGCAGAGTGTGCCTTTAGTTCGTAATTATTTGGTCCATATGTGCCATCTTAATGTTGGTAATAAACTCACATCCAGAGTGTATTTATTTATTTGTTATTCCTTCAATGTTGTTTAGATATCTCCGATCAGTTGCCTACAGAGAGTTTTCAAGGCTTGTGTACGGATACCTGGGAAAGAAGAGGATCCCTCTCCCTGCATGTGCCTACACTGCAATACGCAAGGCATTCCCTGTTCAAGCGGACGAGACGCTCACTGGGTTTGAAGTCGAAGATTTAGTTGATTGAAAGCTTTTACATTACAGTAATTTTGTTACTGTACCACCAAATCATTTTTTTTAATAAACACAAACATAATGCAATGTTAAATGGCAAATTAAAAAAAATCATTTTACTTTACATTTCTGGTTTCAGAGCTTCTTGGCCTGTCTTTCATTTTACAGCAACATGACATTGTTTTTCTTGTTAGTAGCGATCAAGATTTCTGCCCAGCCCCATACATTTGTTATGCATACAAGTTTCAAACTATATTCATACATGTATGAACTGTTTATGTGAACTACAGTAGTATGTATGTATAATGAATGTATGGAGCTAGGCAGAAACCTTACTGTGTGCAGTTGTCTTCTTTAGTACTACTCCAGTGCTGACCAAATAGCATAAGGTATAAAAAGTACTTTTGCAGATTTATATGCAGGTAACAGGCTAACTTTTTTTCAAGGTGTGACTAAGGTTGTACCATGTGTGACATATTTCAGACATATGGGTGACATGATTAATTTTAGGGATCACATATTTAAAAATGTTGTTACTCCTTTCTATTTTTTGGACAGTTTTCAATAAACCTATGTCCTCTCATGGGGTTTTTGCAAGCAGAACATAGTGGACGAGCTCTTGTAGACTGCTCCCTGCTTTGCCCTTCTGGCTGATCTGCCACTGCGAATAAAGAAACAAATAACCATTGTAATCATCTGTGACTTGTGTATATTTTTCATTTGTAATTAACTCTGGAAGACTTGTTACAAGATTACCTTAACTGTTAAATGAAACCTGACACTTGTTCTACCTGATTCTGTGGCATGTCCTTCTTCAGGGTCTGTTGTGGGTGGTACATCTCTCGTTACCATGCTCAGCCTCTCTGCCCTCTTCCTAATGGCCTCCTCTCTGGGTTGCTTATCCACCAGCATGGAATTCATGGGCTCTGGTGTCATCTCTTTCAACTCTTGGACTGCACCTTGAAGTTGCTCTTTGCTCAGTCCCAGAAAGAACTGGAAAAGTTCTTCAACATAGTCTACAAGAAAGTCCATAATAATTATGTACAGCAAATGACAGAGCTTGCTTAAAAAAATGGTTGCTATGGTATTCTTTCCCAAATGGTCTTTGCCAGTGTTTGTTCTATTGATATATGGTTTGCACCCTTTTTCAGAAACAAATTTCCAGGACTTTTTCAGGACTCAGATTGATTTTTCAAGGGCTCTAAAATTCACATCAACCCCTACACTCTGAAGACCTCAACGTTAATCTCCTTACTGCCTTCCATACACTTCATTTTTTTTAGTTGAGTTTAACAGATTTCGAGAACTTTCCAGTACCAGTGGCCTTTTTCCAGGACTTTTCAGTCCTGGAAAATGCCAAAATAACATTCCAGGACTTTCCAGGCTTTCCAGAACCCGTACTAAACCTGATTGAAGGTTGTATCCACTGTTAACAATCTACCACAGTTAGAAATAAGGAAGAGCATACAAAAATCAAATGCTTTCAAAAATCAGTTCCTTCAGTTAGGATGTGTTCAAATGTAAAACCTTCATGATGAATTTGTTGAAATTCGTGTTCTTGCAATCAACATTATTTTGTTGTCAAAATGATCTTTTTAAATAAAAAAAGAGCAAGAGAATGCAACTGAAGGCATTCGATGTCAAAAACTTTAATTATGGGTTAGGTTATTAATATATACACTGTAGTATAATAAAAGTTATTTAAGTTTACCAAAGTTTTGTTCAACTTTTCGACTTCTAACAGTTGCTTCCCCGTTTTTAAACTTTGGGTAGGTCACTTTTAAGGGTACACTGTCATCTTCATTAACTCTGTCATCTCTGTGCAGGTTGTAATTATAGTGCAGAGCTGCTAGAATATGCCTGTAAAAAAGGACAAAACTTTCGTCATAATTGTTGAACATATATATATAATATTATTTAAGTCTCCATACAGGGCAAATGTCGGCCCACCAGGCCGAAGCTCATCCCAGTTTCTGTAGCGTGAAGCGACTAGGAGTATTTCTACTCCCCCCTGGATGGGATGCTAGTCCATCACAGGGTTACCCCAGCATTAAATTTGCCTGGGTGGAGAGCAACCTCGTTCCCAGGGGTCTCTCATCTTACCGCCCACTGAGGCGAGCGAGGAGAGACTCCTCGCTCGCCTCAGGGGCGGTAAGATGAGAGACC
>JAHPZR010012210.1:7500-27662 GCA_019787425.1 Platygyra sinensis | reverse complement strand
AGAGACAACCCTTGAAATTTGCCCAGAAGTAATCGTGTTCTACGGGGAAAAAATGTACAAGGGAGTTGCTCTAGCACCTTATAGAACTCTTCCGGTAGTTGGATTGCTTCTACGCAGTGTTTTAACGGTGCTAACAAGTGAAAATACCGAGCAAAAAAAGCATGACTTACTCCTCCAAAAGCTTGTGTGAATGAGTATATCATGAAAGGTGAACTGAAATTTACCCTAAAACTGGCTGACACATAAAAATTCATAAAGTTAAAGTTACCTTCAAAATTCTATTTTATAGCAATTTTCAAAGTGCTGAGTCATAAGGTGTGGTTTTGGCCACCTAGTGTGGATTTGCCCACTTTAAAACTTAAACGGCCCTACACTCAAAAGCTTTTAAATTTCTTGTACAAAATTAAGTGAATAAAATGTCAATTTTATGTAAAGTTACATTTTAAGATTTTGGAACTGTACCTTCAAATAAAATTTTTTTATTTAATATTTTCTGTGGGTGAATTATACATGAATGTTTTTTTCAAAAAAAAGTACAACTCTTTGGTTTTTAAAAAATCATAATTAATTTCAAATTTAATGTTTTAATTGAGAACTTTACCATGTTATGTAAAAATGTGTGTTCTTTTAATCCTTATAAATATTTGATTTAACATTAATTAAAAAAGTTACCAGAAAATTACTTGACCACCTTTTTTTGAAAGAAATCGGCACTTGTGTCCAACTTAAAAATTTCACAACTTTGCAACTTCATATCTACTACAAAATACAACTGTATTCTGAGCTACCTCTCAGAAAGTTATAACCTTCAATTAACTTTTGTTTGCTGAAAGGTTAGAAGAAAGTATAGAAATTTCGAGTTTTTAGAATCTTCCTTCGAACTGTACTCATTTTGGACAAGTGTGCTACCTTGCCCACTTCTCTATGACTTGGCTAACCTTTGCAGCATACTCGTTGACACATAAAAATTCATAAAAATATTTTAAAGCTACTGTTATGCACCAAACTTAACATGAATGTTAAAGAGAAATCTCCACACTATCTGTATTAAGGTCTTTAAGTTAGTTTTAAAAGCCCATTTTTTTTAGATTTTTTAAATTGCATAGTCATGAGGTGTGGTTTAGCCCACCTAGAGTGGATTTACCCACTTTGATATTTAAACGGCATTAAATCCGAGAGCTTCTAAATTTCTTGTACAAAATTTAGTACAATAAAAATTCCATTTTATGTTAAGTTATATGTTAAGATTTTGTAACTGTACCTTAAGATTAAAGTTTTGTATTAAATATTTTGTGTGGTTGAATTTTACATGGCATTTTTTTGTTCAAAAAAGTATTGCTCCTCGGATTTTTAAAAATCGTAATTAATTTCATATTGAATGTTTTAGTCCAGAATTTTATATGTTATTTAAAAATGTATGCTCTTTTAATCTTTACTCTATATTTGATTTAACAATAAAAGTTATTTTAAAAATTGTGTGACCACCGGTTTTTGCAAAAAATCGGCATTTTAGAAAACTTGTTGTAATCAGAATAACATAACTGTTTAAAAACTCGTGCAAATGCCACAACACCGTTGCTGCAACATTACCAAGTTAAAAACTACAGTGCACATTAATGTAAACCAAAAATAATTACAAAAAGGCTTTATATGACGTTTCGTTTGAAGAGTAGTACCATTGACTCTGAAATAGTGGTCATCATTTTTTGACTCTTATTTCTCTTGGAACTGTCGGTGGATATTCTTTAGATTCTGTCAGTGCATTATCTGTTGAATATAATAAAAAGTTAGGGTGCTACTTTTGAAAAAACGGCTCTATTTAGGGAACTGTTACCTTTTAAATGCCATGAAAAGAGTAAAATTTTATGTCCAATTTAAGCAATTCAAAACTTTGCAGCTTCATATCTGCTGGAAAATGCAACTGTATTCTGAGTTACCTCAAAAAGTTTGAAGCTTAATTAAACTTATCACTGCTGAACGTTAGAAAGAAAATAAAAAAAGTTCGATTTTTTAGAATTTTTTATCTAAACCTACTCGTATTGAAAAAAATGTGTTACCTCGCCCACTTTTCCATGATGTTGCATGCAAACATCTCTTTAGCGTTTAATGATTATGGCATCAAAAAAACATCAACTTGTAAGTCGTTTAAAGTACCATCCAGGCCAAAAAACAACAATTAACAACACTAAAATCCCTTTGTTTACAAAATTAAAATAAGCTAAGTTACTTTCCCTACCTTAAAAATTTGTTGGGACACAAACGGAAGAACATTTGTAATTTTTTTAAAATTAGGCCAAATAGGCTGAAAATTGTAGAGTGTTGATTTAGACATAATCTTTATGATGGCTAAGTTTCATGACCTTAACCCTAGGGGTCTAAATGGCAGTTTCAGAAAATTTTCAAGGGGCAGTTTCAAAAAAAAATTTTGTCAGAGTTCACTTTAAGTATAGTGTGTAACATATACCTTTACTAGACTTTTTCTCAAAATCGCAGTTTCTTAGATTGACATGGAGGGTTTGCAAGAGGTTAATGCATGGAACGTTTAGTATCGAATTATACCTTTGCATGGCCAAATTTAGGCAATTTTAGGAAAATTTTAGGGGGTTTTTCCCAAAAGTGTTACCTTGCCCACCTGGAAAATTTTGAAGTTGCATAAAATAAAGACTTTATATGCTAATTAAAGCAAACTTTGCGAAGACACAAAATTATGCTTAAATTTGTTAAACCTTCTATGTATAGAGAATAAGTTGAGAAATGGCTGTGGAGTTTCTTCTAAAACACTCCACAGAGATAAACTTCCTCAATTTTACAAAGTCACTTGCGTGAATTGGTTACTATAGTGGTTCATTGTAACGATGTGATTAGTGGATTTAGAGGAGGCGACTATTGTCGCTAGTGCGTACACTTTGAATAGTGCTTAACTAAATTAATGTATGGCTTGTATTCTTCAGATGGATTTTATGGCTGTACGAATGGCTAGCGACCACGATTTTCAAGCTTTTGATCTAACTAAAAGAGGAGACATTCTTGCTCTGCACTCATTCATTTTAGGCGATGAGAAGGAAGCAAAGAAAAGAAAGGTGTTGGAGCTTACAAAACAACTCAACTCCAAATCCTCGAAAAAGAAGACAGGCTCTGCCGGCCCTCGGGGCATAATGAAGTCTTCCCAAGATGAAACGTCTTCCCCAACGTAGCGTTTGAAAAGAATCCAAATCAGATGGATGCACTTCAACGACAAAGAAAGTCGTTATGTTGCTGTGCGCATGGCAAAAGGAGTAAGTACGAAAGAAGTATCATTCCCTGTCCAAGCTACATCAGCAGATATGATGGATGAAATTAAAAAGATTTTTTTTCTGGACGGAATGACCGTATTCAGTGAAACGCAAGCAATGACATTTAGACTTGGAAACTTTAGCTGCCAAGAAATAAACGAAGAGTTCACTTTAGAAAGGTACATTGAAGAACCCAAACTATCGAAAGTGCGACTGTATATTTTATCGAGAATAATCACCCAGGAAAAGAAAAGCAAAGTTCATGTTAACAGTGATGATGACAGTGACCTGTTGACGCCTGTTTTCAACAAGGCCACATCTTAAACGTTGGTGGGCAGTTCGGAAGAGAGAAGAGTCCTGAGAGCACTTCAGGAAAAGGAGTATCTCAATAGGCCATTTCCAAATTACCTTTAGCCTCTTTTTCAAACCGAGTCTTGGTGCTCATCCTTTCATATGAAAATTGGCACGTGAATGGAAACTAATTTTCATATGAAAGGATGAGCACCAAGACTCGGTTTGAAAAAGAGGCTAAAGGTAAGTCAGAAATGGCCTATTCGTTTTCTGTGGACCAAGCAAAAGAAAGCTACAAGCAATAGGAGCTCCTCTGGTGCCAGGAAAAAGCTGCACGACAGGAACGCCTATGCAAAGCAAGAGCCAGCAGGGTGTCTAAGGAGCCAGAAGTGAACGAGCCACACTTCATAGTTTCCATAAGACATCCAGTTGTAGGTGTTCAAATGCGCAGATTTGAAAGGAAGGGTGAAGTAGGGACGGTGTACGACTGGGTGGGATCGTTGAGCTTGACCCCTGAGTATTTTACCCTTTCCATGCCTGACAATGCCAACCTGCACCCTTCTGTGCCCATTGAAACAGTCCATCGAGTCATACTTTCAATGTGTAAGTGTGAAGAAGGCCCAGCCTCTCCAGATGAGGATGTTTGTTTTCAAGGTTTTGGCGGATCGCCTGAAGAAGTCTAAATTCCACTGCTGAATCTAACAAGACCATGGATGCGCCTTTTTGTGTTTCAGAATTGCCACCCACTGTTTTGATGGAGGGAGATGAAATGTAAGTTGTATAAGTGGTTTTGCTTACACATTTTGTTTATCTGTTTGCGCTATGTTCAAATGTTAAGCTTTAGTGCTTGTCAAGATATTGTTTTTGCTCCATCTTCACTGAGGCTTACCCTAGGCCACTTGACCTTCAATTGGCACCAGTTCCACATGAACGTTTTTTTTTTATTTTTTAGGAATAGTGAGTTAATGGGAAAACAACAGCCAGAAGATAGGTACATGAGTGATGATGAGGCAGATCCTCCTGCTAAGTTTCAAGTTTCAAGTTTCAAGTTTATTAAATCTTCCAAAAGAATTAGTTACAATGAACACCGCCTGCAAATAGCGAGCTAATCTAGGCAGGCGGTTGTTAAGGACACACGAACACGAATTACTAGTTGAAGGCGTTAAAAAAGTCGAGTTTGAATACATTATTTGTCAAGAGAGGAAAAAAAGTGATGAAAAGTGGAAAAAAATATCAGTATATCTGCTTTTCCTAAAAAAACCTGTAATATTCCAATTTCATTATTCACTCCAGATGTACTGGTGTCAGGCGTATTCTATTTTTCAAAAGTAGATAAGAAATGGGTAATATTACTTGCCATGCCTCCGATATGATGAAATTCCGCCACAAAGATAGACGAGCAGAAATAGTTTATGAACGGGTCAGCCGCGTTTCGGAAAATGGGGAGGCGGGGAGGAATGTTCGAGGTTGATGGGGTTATTCGGAGATCCACTTCTGAGAGGGTCAGTTGATATGAGTTTATAATACATTTACTTTAACTAAGATGAGAGGAGGACAGAGCATTTCAAAATCAGTATTTCCTTTTTCATAAGAGAAAAATGTTCGGAATTCTTCCCCTCATTTCAGCATACAAAGCTCTATGTTTGAATGGCAATGTAACAGTTATTTTTTGGTTAAATTTTCAGGAAGAAGAGGAAAGTGAGGAAGCCTTAAGTGTGGAAAGGAGGCCCTCTCGTGGATACCAGTTTCGGCAAGGCTATCTGTCTAACATAATGAGTACTATTAAGGCTAGCGAAAAAGAAGAAGGAAAGGAAGGAGAAACACAGTGGGTACGTTTGTTTCTTGCATACTTCAGTCGTCAGTGATCTTTAATAATACCATCAGTTGTAAAGTAAGTCCCATGTAGTGGAGGAAACTACTTTTTTTACAAAGCTAGCATCGGCAACTCATGGCATGGTCAGAATTTAAATGTAAACATTAGAACTACTTTGTACCAGCTCAAGTGAGTTCGTTTGGGCTCGAACTAATCTAGGAACAATCACTGTATTTTTTTATCAACTCTGTTTGCAGAAAGTTGTCAAAAAAAGGATCGAGGTTCTTGAGAAGCTGGCTGATGATGGAGAAACCAGGAACGTGACAGTAAAACGTGCAGGCCACTGTTTTCTGGGGGCATGACATTTAATCATCAAAGAAAAGAAACAGTTTGGTATGAAAAGTTAAGAGAATCAACAATTTATTGTCAGTATTTTTTTGTTTGTTTTCCAAGTGTGGCCTAAAGATAACTGAAATAATGAGTACGATATCTGACATAAATTTAACAAATTGACGTCAGTTTTTTATACGAGGCGATAGCCGAGTGGATCCGCAGACTTCTTTGACAATGTTATGACGAAATTCATTGTCAATAACAGGACAGACGCATTAAAAACTGACATCAATTTGTTTTTTACGATAACAAATTGTCGAATTGCCCGCTCTCGCTCGCTGACCCGTCCCATGAATTTCAAATTTATGTGTCTGTCCGCATATGGACAATAAAATTAAACCAATGAGGGCGCGTGAATTTCTGCAGTTATCGTAAAAAATACATTTGATGCCTTAAATTAAAGTATTTTGCAGCCATCAAAATTAATTAATGAATAAGAATACATGAGTATGCCAAAACACAGTTCAACTTGCATGAATGGAGGGAATGGCTAATAATTATTACTGTAAAGAACTTTAAATTTTGCCTTAATTTACCCATATGGAAATACCAAGAGTTTGAGGTTCAAAGTACATTGCACGTTTTAAATAATAATTGTCCTCATTCATTTCTTCCATCATGTTAACTTTTTTGTTTTACACTTCTTCTTTTTTCTCTTGGTATTCCTGGAGAAATGTGAGCATCTCTGATGCAGACGACCTCCTTTTGCGTTTCTTTGTTGGCCTTTTTCTGGGGGTCTTTTTTTTGGGGTCTTTCAGATGAGTACTCACCATCAGCAGAACTATCACTTTCCTCACCTTCATTTGGCATCACACAGGACGAGGATTCAAGGGTGTAGGTAGGTTTTACAGCCGCATTCATGCCATTGCAATCAGCCATCTCAGAGTAATATTTCCACTTCTTGTGGCTATTTCCACTTTTGTTGTTATGATCTGTGACTTCTTTGACTTTGGCTTCCAGCTTAGCCCACTTTCTTGCACACTGATCCGCAGATACTCTTTGATCTGACTTTGCGTTGAAACTTGTTGCAATTTTTTGAAACACCTCTTTTTTGTTTGATTTACCATTGCCGAATAGTCCTTTATGATCTTTCCAGCAACATATAAGAAGATTTATGTGTCTGTCTTCCCATCTGTCCAAATTGAGATCCATTGATGATGATGCTGATCCTATTCAATATTGAAGAAGAAACATTCACCAACAGGTTAAATTATCAAGTTATATTTGGTCAATCTGTGCCATTTACATTGAAATTAAATTCAATGTTTTCATTTATTTAATACATAAAAGACATTTTAGTCGACACTAAGACCTTTGCCCTGGGACCCTCCCTTAGTTGTAATGTATGAGCTTAACGTATTGATTCTATGCGTTCTTCGTTGCAGTATACTTGTCTAAATTACATTAATGGCATTTAAAACTGATGAAAAAATGTCTAGGTTATAGATCATTACCCTGCGAACAAAGCCTTTTAGTCGCTGCTGAAAATTGGCAAGAAAATTCAAGTTTATTGGAGAACATTCTGACGAAACATCGTTTAAGAGGTAGAGTCGAATCATTTAACAAGAACACAGACTGAGATTAAAGTTACAGCGACTAACGCTAATAAGTCCAAGTTGTAAGGTTGTTTTCCATCTGCAGAATCGAAGCAGAAATATTGTAGTTTTAAGCTTATCGAATTTCAATTATTACCAATAACTGAGTTCGGCTCATATTTTTCTGCTTCTTGTTTAACAGTCTTAATGACTTGCTATTAATTGAATTCGTCGAAAATGATATCGGGATAGGCCGATGAAAACCGACTGGACTGAAGGAAAATTTCTATGCCGCCGATGGCAGGGTGCAAAAACTCTGAAATCATTGAGCATTTTATGATTTTTAGCAAAAACGGTAGACTTCGATCCTAAAAAAATACTGTAATTAAAGGGGAATCAAAATAATTCTCGGTAATATGGACTTCAAAGATGTTATTTGACAGTTTTCAAACTCACCTTCGTTTCCCTCATTCTCCGCCATTTTGTTTTGTCTTGCATGAAAAATCTTCAAAAGAGCAGGAAGTTGAAATGGTACGCGCTCCAACTGGGAAAACCGAAAAGAGCGGGAAAAGTGGATCGGCTCAAACTACCACCTACTTTTTCTGGAACATTCGGAACGGAATGGAACGTACCATTTGATTTTCTACCCGGAATTTCCGGTTTTTCTGTGTAAATGGTAAGCACCCTAGATTGTTTTTTTCAGGCTTCTTTTTTCAAATTGCTTTTTAGTAACCAGAATGATTTGTGCGTTTTTGTTTGGGGGAACACAAGTGTATGGTTATTTATTTCAAAACTGTTTCTGGATTATTTTATTTGAATGTTGATTCAGCTGGGATTTGATTCTTTGAGAGGAAATTAAGACAAATAGTTACGGAAAGTAAGAGTATTGTTGTGCATTGTGTGTAGGAATGAACTGCAGCTGCGGACTGCAGTTGTGGATCAAAGTCAGGAAGAATGATCATCACAGTAAATTTTTCAATTTAAGCAATTGGAAAGTGTTACAAAAAATTGTTGCATGACTTGGAACATTCGCGAATATGCTAATTTAGTCTCAAGTCTTCTTGCATATTAATTAGTTTTGTGTCATGGTGACTATAAAGATTACTTCATGGAAAATGCGAGCGTACGATTTTTATTCACAAGTTGAGTTTTCTGATACGAATCAACGAGTGAATAAAATCGTACAAAGCATTTTTCATGCTGTAATTTGTTTATTTCATAGGTTCTGAGATTTTTTTCGTGTAGTATTTCGTAGACATATTTCACAAATGGGGCTATGAAATGCGCGTAAAAAATGTTCCAAATCGCGCAACAACAAAATTTAAATGAAAGCGAATAAAGTCTACATAACTTACTGTGTTCATCATATTTCAATGAAGTCAAATGTCTAGAAGAGTGTTGTTTTGAATTCCTGCCTTCTGAACCATTGTCTTCATTGAATGGTTGAGTTTGTTAATACCAGCAGCGCCGGACTTTAACCAACCTTTTCTTGCGAGCGAGTCTGCACGGCTTTGAAGTGTTGTTCACGACTAGGTAGCATCGTCTTGATTTATTTCCTCAGGTCTCTTCCTGGCAAAACGTTTGTAAACAGCGACAAGATCTCTTTCAGTTCCGTCCGTAGCAAACATTATTACATACCGAACAAACCCTTGACGTACAATACTTCGAACTCTTCGCTTGTCAAAGCTGACCGAAATGATAAACTCGCAGATGTATTCGTTTAACTCCAATGCTGAAATTTCTTCAACTTTTCTAAGTTCATTTCTGGTTCCTAAAAAGGTTTGCAAAAGTTTTACATCTCGTTGTGTTTTTGTAATGTGGCTTTGCTCTCTTGTTCTGTGATAAAATTGTCAACTGAACCGACGTCCACAAACCTTTCCGACATCTTTAAAATATAGGGGTGGCTTGCCAGTTTTCGCGCCAAGGATGACAAGGCTTGCCGTACGATCACCTTTCACTAGTGAAAAACATTGTTCGTCCAATCAGAAGCCACGAACGATGATTTTTCACTAGCGAAATTTCATCGTTCGCGTCGCTGATTGGCTGCGACTAAAAACAGAACGATTTTTTCTCACTGTCATCTCTGTGGATAAATCTCAGTACTTATGAAATAAAAGCAATTTATTTTAGTTGTTTACGTCTGCTGCTGTGAATAGTTTTACATTGTAATGTTACTTTATTTATTAGAGCCAGACAGTTCTAGAATCTTATGCTGTAAAGTATAGAAGCGAATCGGTGTAGTTTTTAAGTGGTTTTTATCCCAGGAGTGTTTGAGGTTTTTTTCCCAGGAGTGTTAAGAGAGAATTATCTCGTGAGTCAATAGTGTTTACTGAAGTGTGATGAAGGTCACATGTAAAGTTTCGACAGAGGTCATGTTTGTTGAAGTGTAACAGAGAGCTTACTTGGATATCTGGCAAGAGGCTGTGTTTATACAAGAGTGACAAAGGTCGTGTGTAAAGTTTAGTGGAGGAGTGTTTATTCAAGTGTAACTGACAAGCCTAGCGTGTGCTTGTTGTGAAGTCTTGAGTGGAGTTACTGCATTCATCTGGAATTAATAACCTTGTTATTGTCTCCGACATCCCTGCGTTCTGTTTAGACTTCAAACTACCTGCCACTTAAAACATCAAACTTGCAACAGAAAGAAGAAGCCTGAAAACAATCAGGGCTTCAGTGGGATTCGAACCCACGACCTATGCGATACCGGTACGATATTCTTGCTGACTTTGATCCACAACCGCAGTTCAAATATGAATTTTTTCATATATACTTCACATCATTTCACTCCTCACGGGAGATATGAACTCAACAAATTGACCTCGCTCCCAATGTGTGGCTTCATAGCTCAGTTGGTAGAGCTTTGCACCAGTGTCACGGAGGTCATGGGTTCGAATCCCATTGAAGCCCTGATGTTTTTTTTTCAGGCTTCTTTCCAATTGCTTAAATTGGAAAATTTATGGCTATGATCATTCTTCCTGACTTTGATCCACAACTGCAGTTCAAGTATGAATTATTTTATATATACTTCACATCGAAATGACAACCGTTAAAAATACCCAATCAAAATTTGGCAGAATTAAACAAATGATTGTTCCACGTGAATCTTCTGTCAAAAAGCTACATGAGAGTTTGAAGGTTTTTTCACAAGTCAAAGATGTAGTGATCTCCAAATTGCATTGAAAATTCATGGCGCTGCCATCTGCAAAACTTAGAATTTGCAGGTACGACTTTAAGATCCAGTTCGGAAGGACTGGAGGGAAGGATCAGCAAAGGTCCTCTGAGAATTTGTTTTTGCCTTCAAAGAGACAAGACTGTTTTGAAACAATTCTTGCAGAAATTATCAAGTCAGTCGACCTTCAAGTTCCAAATGATCCTTCTAGATATTATAGTAGGGTTTGCAATAAATGCGCCCCGAAAATAAGAAACCTTGGGCACATATACGGTGAAGAAAAAACATAGGAATCTCTCTAGACAATCGTATAGCTTTCTCGAAGCAAAGCTATTAGCGTCTCTGAAGAAAAACGTACAATGACAAATACAATACCTGTGACAAGAATCTATCTACTGTACTTGCAAACAGTTCTAATCATAGCCAAGCCCAGCATCACAATTTAGAATGCAAGTTAGCAACTCAGTCACAGTAAACATCAAAAACATATCTTGCAATAGAAATAAGCCAAAACAATACCCAAACACATGGCAAATTATAGAGTTGTCAAACTCAATGAAGCAACACGCAGATAATACCAAATGCCCTTCATAAATTCATCAACAAGAGTGAAGCGACAAAAAAGGTCGAAAGACCGAAAGATAAACCACAAATGTACAAATGCCACGAACAGTAGAAGTCATGTTTGGCCTGTCTATTTTATTTACCACCATTAAAGCATCTTCTGCTGAGGCAAAAACAAGCTGGCACTGTCCACTGTCAATGTCCTTTTGTTTGGCTTCTGCCATCGCTGTAGCAATTAAGCCCATGGACGTTGCCTCTAGGACTTGATTTTTCATGATACTTATCAGGGACAAATGACAACAATTGCAACTATTGAGCCTTTCTTTGTGACAGGAAGAAGCTGAAATATCAGGCTTTTGCCAAAGCCTGTTGGCACAACTCCTCTTAGATCTCCTCTGCGCATTAACTGTAATGTTGCATATTTCTGTTCTTCCTTCAGTTCTCTATCAAAACCCTTCTGGGCCAAGAAATCAAGAGCTCTCTGTAAATCTTCCTCGTCATTTGCCATCTTGAAATAGTCAATGACCAAGCAAGAGTGAACCCACGGGCACGGCTTGCTTCTTTCAATCATCTGTCCAATTTTGAACCAATCAAAGGCCTTGATTTCTCTGTTGGCTGGTGAATGGAGTATTTGAGATTCATAATGCTTGGATGCAAGCGTTCCCCTTATCCTTTCCCCCTCTCCCTTGCTTCATTTGTTTCACTCTCCCCATTTTTCGTGCAGTCAAAACTCGTTCGCTCACTGATCTCAATGGATTTCTGGTTTTCCTTTCCATAAAACCACACAGGAAGGCTTGCTATGCAGGCTACCTCGTGCACCAATTCTTTATCAGCAAATTACCAAAGATTTTTGACTCATGATTAAAACTTCAGATAAGCATAATGTCAACACTCGCTTTGCAACTAGGACAACATTTTATGTTCCAAAAATTTGAACAAACTATAATAAATTTAATATTTGATACAATGGACCTACATTGTGGAATAAAACTGATGAGAGATTTAAGATTTTATTTACTCCCTATTCATTCAAAAGAGAATTATCCATGCATTTCATTAATTTGTATTAAGTTCTACTACTAATTGGTATGTTTTGGTGTTTCTGTTATTTAGTTGTTTATTTTATTTACTACATTTTTAAGAATTATTCGTTCTGTAATTTATTTCCTTAATCAGTGTTTAAAATGTAAAATGCCTCTTTTCTGACCTTATACTTATTTTCAATTAATAAATTATGGTGGTCACCCAACTAACTTAGCTCTTTAGTTATTTTGGGTGACCAGCAACTGTATGTATTTTTCATTTATTTCCTGTCTAATTTGTACTTAATTTAATTTCAGTTCAAATAAACCTTGTTGTTGTTGTTGACAGATTGCAAGTTATGGTGTAGGCTTGATTTCCGCCGCTCTCTTGTGTCTGGTCTACCCTTCCCGAGAAGAGACGGCTGGACACATGAGCGGCAAACCATGTCTGTGACGTAAATTCCTTATTAAAATTCTTGCAGCTTTTCTAGCAGCCACAAATGTCATCTGATGACGGTCATTGACAGTCCCACATGACGCCTTCAGCTCGTAACATTTGTACCCATGCCGTTTTTGCCACCTCTTCTTTTAATTTTAGCATTCCAGCCTATTTTGTTTCACGCTGTTGTTACGGAAGAAGAGTTTTTCAAAAAAAGTATAGCAGAGCCGTTTGACTGTGGTGTGGAAAATGACATGTCAAAGGTCACACATATGTTGGTGTGCATCATGTTGACACAATGTTTTTGTTTTGCTCAATTCAGTGTGCTTTGAATCACTTAAAAACTAATTTTACATGGCTTTGCCAGAGACTGGTCTCTTTCCTTTGTGAATACTACAAAACACATCAATTTGGTGAGTATATTTTTTCTTGAGATTGATGTTTGTGTTATCCCTCTCTTTGTTTGTTATCTGACATTCTCGCACCACACAATTCAAATATGGATTCTCGCGCATTAAGTCTTTTGACTATTTTTGTGTGTTGAATATGCTGCTATGGTTTTCATCAGTTGGAGGTATTTGGTTAGGTGTCCCACTAACGTGATGGCTCCTCATATTGCACAGCTTTGTTGCTACTGCGAGAAAGATAATTTATGCAGTCTGCTCGATTTAGGCAGGCACATTTTTTATTGGTCGAAATTAACAATGCCAAGTCCACGCGTCCAGCCGTGAGTTCGGGGGAGGAGTGTGGGCTCCATTCCCGAACAGCGGCTGGTAACTGAGCCTAGTTATGGTGAAAATACATTGTAGTACAATAATAGGTGGTCATAAGCTTTGGTCCCGTTACAATGTGTAAAAATGAAAAGCTAAGTTGAACTTAAACAACGTGAGAAATTAGCAAAGGCTACAAATAATAATTTAAGTTGCAATACAACATTTACGTACCTGAAAATAGGTACACAGAGAATCCTGGAAATGCCCTATCCAGCCAGGTGAAACAGATATCCAATGCACTCTGAGTGAAGAAAGCATCCTGTTTGGTGAAATCAGACCACAAATCTAAAATCTTGCTGCTTTGTTCTTGTTATACTAATCTGGCAACAACATAACAGCCATGTAGTGTTATAACCCACCCATTAATTTTTGCGTGGTTTTATTGGCTACTTTACGTCACGTGATGTAAATCACCAGACAGTTATCACACAATAACCCCCATCCATGTTGATATTTCTCCTCCAATCGAGGAGAAACATACTCAGCACAAGAATTTCAACCTTTCTTTTCTCTTATTGTTTGGTTCCAGAAAATATCCATACCCCCCACAGATGGTTCTTTAGTTTTTACCCCCCACCCCCTTAGAATTTCCCTTCAGAGGGTCATTTGTGGACCTCCCCACCCCCCAGAAATTTCCATTTTTTTTGGAGGGGGTTCTTTTTTAAATTAATGCCATTTCTAAGTTTAAATAAGTCACAAAATAGTTCATCTATTTTCACACAACCTTTACTAATAATTTGTCGCACGCACTACAACAATATTTTGTAAGATTATGCAGTGTTCACTCAAGATAAAATAGCGACGACGTTCTAACGAGCGAGCTAAGAAATAGTTAAAAATCAGGTCAAAAATTTTTATACCATTGTAAAACAAAACGAAAGACTTCAAAAATTGTTGCTATTCAAAAAACATGCACAAATTGTAAAATAACAAATTAACTAACAGCTGAACATCAACCTTGAATCTGTATGCTTGATAAGTACCAACAATCAGATAGCATACTTTTGATTAGACCTGCTTAAAAATAACTCTTAAGCGTTCCAAAAAACATTGAACACTAGTAAATTAATAGTATTATAAAGTTCTCAGACTCAGTTTGTTCTCAAACAAAACAAAATTTGATGAAACAAAAATGCAATTTCAAATCACCCTAGAATCCTTTCCGAACTCATTGTTACTCCATGTATGGAATGCACAAGGTCTATCACTCTGGGGGTCAGCCATCTTGATTTATCTCACGTGCCAATAGCGCAGAAATGAAGGGATTATCCATCATCCAAATGATGAAAGTGAATTCTTAGCAAAGAAAAAGACATTTAAAGCAAACATCTCCAAGTTCTTTTTAAAAGGGGAGCCTATTTCAAAGTTTTGGGGCACTGCAAATCAAAATAGTCACTGTAAGTTTGTGTAGTACGATTTGTAACGTTTATGCCTCCTGGAAATTTTTCACGTGTCCAACCCTCCATACCCCTTAGAAATTTCTACCTTTTAACCCCCCCCCCCCACCCCCTAGGAATTTCCATTCACCATCTGTGGGAGGGGGGTATGGATATTTTCTGGAACCACACATTTTAAACATAGCAGGAATCCAAACTAGTGTTACTGAGTCTGGCGATAATGACATAAAAAGCTTATGGCAAGTGCCACCAAAGTAGGCTGTCAGTGTCTTTGCAGGTGAAGAAAGTCACGAGTGGACTTTAATATTTAGTCCAATGCAAATTTAACCCGATTCATTTTATACAATAGAGATGTAATACAATGTGTTAACTAACTATAAAATAAACGAACTGTTCACATCAAATTTTAGCATGGAGGAAGGAGAGAAAAATTCCAGTCGCACTTGAAATCTTTGAGCCGGCAGAATTGTCAACCATGTTGAAACCTTTTTTATGCAGAAGCCAGAAAAGTCAGTGGAAGGGAAACCATACAGTTGCAACACTTTGAAAGGCAATTTGTTCCGGGCTGGACAGATTTTTTTCTGGTTCCCTTACAAGAAAACCATTTCCCATTATTCGGGATATTCAAGCCGGCAAACAAAGCTCTAGATGCATCACTAAAAGATCTTGTGCGACAGGGATTGATTTCTTTCACAAAGCACAAGAGTGCAGTTTCCAGCAAAGACTGTGAAGTCCTCTATGCAGTAAATAAGCTTGGTCTGAATGCTCCAGAAAGTTTTGCAAATTCGGCAAGGTTTAAAACCATTCTCTACTTCGGAAAGAGAGGCCTTGAATACCAACGCGAGATGAAACCCGGTGACCTCCAGCTCAAAACAACAACAAGCCGGCTGAAGTACTTCATCTCAAGTTAGAGAATGACAAAAAATCAGATCAGTCCACCTTCAAGTGCTCCAGATTTTACACATTCTCTGTTTTACGGATGTAAATTCTGAGACTGAAACACATTTCTTTCTAGTCAAGTTTTTGAACAGTGCATCAAAATATGTGAACCAAAAGCGCCAAGTTTTCGAGTTTTTGATCCAAGGGGCATTACGAGAATTAATTTCACATGACAGCTTATAAAATTTAGTCCAATCACAGTGGAAATAAAGTTAGTTTTAACCAAACAAATTTACCTTGCTCCCTTGTGTCAATCATGTGCCATCAGATCACCACTGGCTTTTTTATAGTGTTTACGAGCAGTTGAAGAAAATTAATGGGAGGGTTATGAAGTAAATAAACCTCTTTCTGACTTGCTGGTATGTCGGCTGATAATGTCCTTGGCTGAGTGTTTGTCGTCAAAATTTCACATTTGCCCTCAAAGCTTCGCTTCTCCTCCAAATGTTCTCTCAGCCGACATACAGTATTGTGCAAAAGTAATGCAAACGAACTTCATCGAAATTCCTGGCTTTTCGGAGCTTTTCAAAGAAATTTCGCTCCACGTGATATTTCCTCGACAAATCGCGATAATTCGCCACATTTTCGCGACACCTATTGTTTGGAACGGCCCGATCTTTCAAGCGATATTTCACGGTGCACGGTAGTTTGCTGCGATCTTTCACGCGACAATTCGCTCCTCGTGAAAGTTCGTAGCAAACTTTCCTGGAAAGATTTGAGGGCTTTTGAGCAAAGTTCGCAGTGAAGAAAATATGAAACTTGTTCTCGATTTCTCTGCTGCACTGGCGTGAAACTTGGCGAAAGAGCAATTCCTTATTCAAGTTTTAAATTAATCGATCAACTTCTGTTAACAACTTACCTTTTTAGTCTCCAAGAAGAACTCAAGAGTGGGCTTGATCCCAAAAGTAAAAAGCAATACTGGTTGTTTTTTAAGCAAGTTGATTCGAGCAAAAAGCTGTTGCGTGAACGCCATGTATGTTGTATAAAACAAAACGATTTTTCCTGCTTACCCCAGTCCCCGTGAAGGTGGTGTTGTTTGTTACCATAGCGGCGCGTTGTGAATAGCGAGCAGGCAACACACTTCAAGTAGGGTTATTCAGCATGCCGTTATTCATCATGCCGTTTTTACGGACTGCGAGCAACAAGACAAAATATTTGTTATAGGGAAGTAAATAATTGTGAACCGGGATTTCATTAATTGTAGCGGGGTTTGTTTCCACATATTTTTTACTGTAATTCTGCCGGGCAAACATACATACATGTATGTATGTAAATCTTTATTTAAACACAACAAATCATACTTTATTAACGTGACTAACACTTTGCTATTAAGCTAGTTTACAGGTCAGTCTCCTCCTCCTGGACCAAAATGTTCTGGCGTGAAGATGCATCTGTCAGTTCTTCCAGAATGTGCAGACTGTTAATTTGAATTTATCTGCAGGAACTCCCCCACGACCAAACAAAATACAGTGTACTCTTGCAGCTGTAATAGGTTTTGATTAGCAGTTGAACAGTTTTTGGAGGGTCAAGTAAGAAAAGTCCATGGCAACATCTATCTATCCATTAGAAAGAAGTTGGCGCTTTTCATCACTATAACTTCTTATTCTTCCTAAGCTTTTGGCAGCATCCACTCGTGACTTAAATACATCTGATGTTGGGCCAGATAAAGAAATGTGGCTGTACTGACTTCTTGTTTTTGTTTAGCCATCTGGAGTCATATGGCCTTGTTAGTCTCTTTATCTTTGCAGCTTTTGCATTCAGCTGCAAGGTTGGACAGGAGCATGCCTTCATGATCAATCTTGCTTTCACAAGGGTTTCCAAATGTGGAGTTCCACTTCTTACTGCCCACCAAATCACAAACAGGTATTTCATGTAGACTGAAATGGACAAATTTACCTGTAGTATCTTGAATGAGATCAGTTGTCTTAGCTCTCATGATCTGTTGAGTCCTTTCTTCAGCTTCCTTGTATGGTCATAAAGGAGTGTACAAGACCTGTACCTGTTTTGAGCTGGAAGATAGAGGCAAAAAAATGCAAAGCAGGGCTGGAGTTTCAACCTCATCAACATCAGCACATTGAAGACTGTTATCTTCCATTTCATGAGGACTGGCTTGATTGGGCATTTGCTCACGCTTGTCATATTCAGCCTAAATAAGAAAAGCAGGGAGTGAATCAAGCAATCAAAATTCTCAAAAGGAAGAAATACATGTCAGCTACCTTAGAACAAGGTAAACGCAAAACTGTTATAACTTGATAGATAGCGCACAAAAAGGGGCTTTTGTTTTAGCTCCAAATATTTAAAGGAGCTTTGGTCAACACCAATCCCTTGAGTGTGATGAAAAAGCATAATACTAATGTGAAGAAAACAGTACATTTCCTCAATAATATTTCGAAAAAAGGTTTTTTTTTAATTTGCAATGCAATACTTATTTGGTTTGTGCTAAAAGATACACCATGATCGCAGAAAAATCTTCAGTTGGACAACAGGTCTACTAGTAAAATCCACTTTTATGATGACAAGAAACAAACAGAACGACACATAACATGTATGATAAAGCTTACCTCCAGCCACAAGCACTTCAATTCAGTAGCAATTCATCCACGACAAGCTACACAAATTTTCCGTTTTCTGCCTTTGTTTTTTGAAGAGTTAATATCGTAGAATTGAAGCTCTTCAATGGCAGCAACGCAGAAATCACCAGCCACAATCTCTCCATGTCTCCACATGTCCTGCTTCGAGCACACACAACAAGCGCTGAACACCGTTTGGGGCAAAAATAACAGGGAAAATGCAAAACCGAAAACTGTCTTTAACTATTTACACTATATACAGTATTTACAAAACACGGTAACTGAAGGAAATCTCATGAAAAAAGCTCTGCAAAGAATTATCCAAGATGGTGGCTATTGACAGGTCAACTGGCATGAATTTCAGAAAATCAACTTCAGCACATACAAATCGGCCAAAACTTTTCCAAAAGAGAAAGCAATGGCTTCTCTTCCATGAGAGGCAAGTAACTTGGTCAAATTCAACAAACATAGTGTAATTTCCGCCAAAAGAGAGCTCTTGACCAATGAAATTGTCAGAAATTAATTAATTAATTGGATTAAAAGGCTACTGCCCATGCGTTGTGTTATGCCCCCTTTGTAAGTGAACCATTACTTAATGAAAAAGAAATGATCCCAGAAAGGGGGAAGGCAACTAGGCCCAACTGAAACACCTAGCAAACAAGGAACGTTCTGCAAAGACGCAACTAAAACTACTCTTAAAGATCTGAGTAAAGTTAATCTCCCTGGGACCAACAGTTACTGGTGTTGTGCTTTTGGCCAGACAAGGAACTAGGTGCCAGACACCGAGATCTGTGCCTGCCAGTGTTCTTGTGCTTCCAGTCTGGTTTCAAAGCGCAAGAAATGGGACAATGGGCCCCTCCACACTTGCCGCAATGGTGATAATTGTGGCACAGTGTGAAGGCTGTGCACCTTCCCTTGTTCGAACACGTGCAAGGAATCCTCAAAGAGCTGGAGCCCACTGGTTCTGACAAATCCAGGGATGTAGCTGTGAAGGGAAGCACTGGCAGTGTGAAAATTGAACAGGTGTGCATTCATGGCCGACCAATCGGCCACTTAAGTTGCCATGACATGTTTGTGGAAAGCTTTGTAATACACCAGTCAGACCCATCTAATAATTACTTGTACAGTATTAGATCTTTCCAATGATGGGGGAAAGATGTTAAGATGAGAGAAAACACTGTTAAGGCTTCTGTCCATGTGGTAATTTCCTTTTTACACGAATTGGGTTTCCCCGGGGGAGCTGATAAAACTAAATGCCCATTTAGCATAAATTGAGGTCTTGGAGCTGACCAAGTTCACCGCTAAAAGTTCCAACAAATCAACAAATTTTCCGCTTCAGATTTTCAAAGAAGCTTGGCTGTAACGGGAGAAAAAACCTGGGCCCACTTCACATGGCTGATCCACCAAGGAGTTGACATTGGATGAAGGCAATTCACCAGAAATGCCACTTAAGGTGATTTATTAGTATTGCATTGCACATCCCTACTGCGCAGGATGCTCGCATTATTAGCACGTACAAATGAGTGTGTGCACATACATAACAAAAGAAATTTCCTGCCAAAAAATTAAAATGTTGACAAAGTAATACCACCAAATTTTGTATCTCAAAAGTATCTAATAGTGTTTCAAATTTGAGCTTGTAAGGATAAAACGTTAAAAAGTTATTAAAGGTTGGCCAGATTTGAACAAAAATTTCCCATCATGGAAGATTTCAGCAAAAAATTCTGAAACAACAGAAATTAGCATAATTTCTGCATAACTGTTGAGGAAGAAGGAAAATTCCAGCACTGGGTTGTAATATGCTCCTAAGATGTTTCAAAACAAATTGTGCCTTAACTCATCAAAAAATGACCAGAAAATCTGAGAGAAAAAGATAGAATCTGTCAGTAGTTATGAATTTTTAAAGAGCACCGTGTCTGCCCACAAAAATCATGAAAATTGTTTTTCTTTTGTATTGTTGGTGAGCTACATAAGCATAGAGAAGATCTGGT
>JAHPZR010012210.1:0-2500 GCA_019787425.1 Platygyra sinensis | reverse complement strand
CTTTCTGTTGACCCCTGCTCAGCTTATAGCATACTACACACTGTGACTGGAACTGAGAGAATTCTGGTAGATGAAGGAGGGTGTGGTTTCAGATTACTGCCTGATGGGGCATTCTCATACTCCTCGAAGTCACAAAGTTGCTGCACAATCTCCTCCTTGAAGCTACTCAGTGAGTAGTCTCTTGGCCTGTGAAGGGCTTCATCATCAGGGTTCTTTCCCTGGTGCTCCTTGAATAAAATAAAACTACTTGCAACTGCAATGTCAATTAGATAGAAAAACAATGTTTTCCACCACCTCATACATTTGTGCAGGACATTATTTGTCGCCAAGATCAGGTCCTACCTGTCAACAGCATTCATATACTTGTTTTAATTACATACTGTTTTAGGCTGATACACTACCTTTGTACTCCATACACCAGCAGTCTTTGTTTTCCTGCTAACCTTTGTTGTCAATCCACTGCAATGCTAAACATGGGGTACCCGATTCCTAACACATGGCTCCCCTTTCCTTCCCCTTAGCCCAATCCTTGCTGTTCTTGAGAGCAGCTGGGCAGTTTTTCCTGGTCTCTGGTATGGTACCTGTGGCAGGGACTCCCTGAGTAAACAGAGTTTTGAATAGGGTGACAGAGGTGTAAAAGTTGTACACTAACAAGTGGTAACCCTGATTCAGGTACAGTTGCATGAGCTTCATAAGAACATCATAACCCAGGCCATAAACACTCACATCCCTCCCTGCAGCCTTACCAATGTAAATTTCATAAACAATTGTATAACCATTAGAACTGTCAGCAAGGACCCACAGCTTTATGCCCCATTTGGTGGGCTTGTCCTTTATGTATGATGATGCCAGACCTGTGCCTTGACTTCACCATCCGTTCGCCTATGGCTAAATTTTGTCTTGGCTGATACAATTCCCTGCACCTAGTTTTAAAATAATCAACAAAAGACTCAACTTTCCGCTGGGACCTCAGTTGCAGGATCCACAACATGAAGCAAGGCCATTAGTGTTTTGAAACGATCTCTTGACATGATTGCTCTTGCCCAGAGACCATTATATAGGGACCTTTTACTCTATTTTTCAACATTACCGACAACCTTCACAAGACAAAGTAAATAAGTAAAGCAATCAACTTCTTGATCTCATCTGGGGTGACATCTTCCCAGCTGCCATCTGACTTGGGATACGTCTGATGAGTTCCTTCAAAAATATGCTCATTAGCATAACTATTAGTATTTCTACATATAGTATTTATCATGTCCACTGTAATAAAGAGATTGACAAAATCAACAGCCTTCGTCATGTTGTTATGAAGAGGGCATTGCCCAAAGTGAGTACCTACTTGGTGTGAAGGTGTGAATGCTGGGAGGTTGTTACCTACATCAGGATAGCTTTTGTAGGAAACATTGCCAGGATCAGGATCTGCATTTACACCATGACGACGATTACCACCACCACCACGAGCACCACCACAACCGCCACCATGGGCACGACTATGTGCAACAGGGCGAAGAGCAGGGGTAGCGGCAAGAGCAGCACCATGACGTACACCTGGGACATGAGCAGGGGCAGGAACAGCAGCAGGGCCAGGAACAGGATTAGTTACAACAGCAGGAGCAGGGCCACCAGGAGCTGTACAAGCATCATAATTATTATAATTATTATTTCTATCTTCTACATAAACATTGTGGAAATATTTTCATAGGAGAAACAGTCATTTCAGACACATATAGGGGCATATATTTATATATTTATAAATATTCAAAGGAACTAATCAATGGGCTAGATTTGGGCAGAATGAAATAAACCTACCAGTAGCCTTGTCCACATACATCCATTTCCTCTTCTGTTTCCACTTCTCCTTGATCTTCTTCTTCACTAGGAACAAAATCAAGATTTGTTTTTTTGTAATTGGGATTCAACATTTTGCCAAATAAAACAGTACAAAAGCAATAGCATACATTATGTAATCATAAACGCGATCCCATTCCATGAGGTCCATGGAAACACGACATAAGAAACCTGAGCCTGCTTGATCCTCGCCCAAATATTTTAGCGTCCGTGATTGAATTTCATCTTGCTTGATCTAAAATCGCTCAGAAAGAAGCTTGTCACTCTCGTATATGAACTTATGGATTTATTTTATGAAACTGGAGGGAAATCAAATGTATGAAGGCAACCAGAAGAGTATTTCTTCGCATTTCAAAACCAAATTTTCAATTGCGTGGCAGCGTTGCCATTTGGCCATTGAAAGTAAATAAATCGCTTACCTTGAATCACTGGACAAGTCCAAGTTATCTTCTAAAGCCCCTTCAACAGACAAATTTGCCGATCGCGACTGCTTAGATGCCAAAGCCATCTTTCATGAGTTACGTACCAGGTGAAGTGTTTAGACAAAAGTTCGTCATGTAGGCTGCATTTTAAGTGTCTTTGCTAAAATTTGACCAGTGATTGGCCAAATTTGGCGTCAAACGGAAGTAACATGATTTTTTGGTGACCT
>JAHPZR010012209.1:10000-18701 GCA_019787425.1 Platygyra sinensis | reverse complement strand
CAGGCTCTTTTTGCTTTGCAACTTAACACCAACCCGCAAAGTCAAAAACCAGACAGACAATCAAAATCCGAATATTCTCAAAAATATTCCTCTGAAATTGAAGCCATTTTGGCCTGGGCTGTAAAGTGTTTAATGTCACTTTTTCCAATGCTCTGCTACGCTCAGATGATCTCTATCGTCCTTTCAATCATCCAATCAGGTGTTGCTGTTGCTGGAGCACCTACATGTAACACTGCTAACATGCAACAGAGGAGAGCTCTGAAAGTCTCCCTATTTCTTCTGCCCCTCCACCTCCACACTAATAACCTCACCATCTCTGCCCACAGGCATTTTGTACTCTCCCCAGTTTTTCTTGCATCAAGGCATCAAGCTGATGGCCAGTCGAACGCAATGATCAACATCTACGATCTCACACAAAAAAGGGATTGTCTACTTGGACAAATGCCAGATAACAGTAGTTTTGCCTTTGGTAAGCTACTCTACGTCAGTTTCTTCAGCAATGATTTGTAGAGGTTTTGTTATAGTCATAGCTTTTAATTTAAGGCTTTTGGAAATGGTAAGGAGTACCATGATTGGCCCTATAGTTTCTCTTATGAGAGAGACAATAATATTTTATGGTATTGTCCTTCCACTTTTACCATGTGTGATTGGTTAAAAACTTTACATGAGAATGCAGCACTGAAATGGGTTCCTTGCGTATGGCACAAATTTCAAGACTTTTAAAGTCCTTGTATAGCGAATCAGCACTAGTCTCTTACTTATTGGTACTTGCACAATTCAGGCAACATTCGGCTGCACATTTGTTCATCTGAGCCATGAGCTACATTATTACTTTGATGTTTAAGGAGCAGTTTATGAAGGCAACAAAGCTAAGGCAGGAAACTGTTTTTAATTATTCAAAGTAGTTGGTAGTTGGGTTTGTTACATAAGCTAGCTCATGCATAACATGCAAAAACGGTTTTTGAAAAGTTATAAGTTTGAATAAAGAGAAATTTGTTTTAATTATCCAGCTATTTCTTTGTTCAATACTTTGGAATACTTCACTTAGAGACAGTGAAAGAATCTCTTTTGTTTCTAAAACAAATTTACCATTTAAAAGTTGAATGTTTCATTGACAAGTAACTTGCCGTCAAACAAAACTCATTGCATTTTGTTATCCATGGCAAGTGCTAGAATCTCAAAGGATTTTGAGAAAGCATTACCCCATTTTATTGGCGGCGTTAGGAGATAATGTATTCTCATGTTGGGTGGAGTCACTTCACTTCGCAACTCCACCCAAATCGGAAATGTATTTTTTCTCACAACTAGCCGCCAATTATGATTGCTACAATGATACGCGTTCTCTGACTGGCTCCTGAGCGGGCAACATCTTCCTGAAATGTCCAGGCATTATGAATATTTTTTTCGGCTCGACGGCTCTTTTGCTTTGTGAGTAAAAGCTGCAAGCGTGTGGGAGTAAGCAACAAAAAATATGGACAAAGTACACTACATGTACGTTTGCAATAATTGAAAGAAAATTCAACTAGCATACAGATACTTTTTAGTATGAGCGATGAAGAGAGCCATAGCGCGCACAAGCAGATGTGGAAAATTACTTCCAGTGTTTTTTATTGTAACTCTTTTAATTTAAGAATCAAGGCTGCCATTAGTAGCCGGTAGCCGGGGATAATCGCCGGCTACTCTGATGAAAATTGCTGGCTACTTCTCTCACGAAATGACACCGAAAGTTTAGATACCAAACTAGTCTGGCCAGCAGATTTGTATCCTTGATAGAAACTGAAAAGTAAAGCATCTTATTTCCGAATTTACGCCAAAAGGTAAGTGTTAAACATTTTAACACTTCAAGCACAAGGTTGGCTAAAAAGTGTCGTTTCCTTGGCACAAGACAACTTGATATGATTAATTAAATTGGTAGCACAGCAAAATAAAACAGATGTCGTTGTTTGCCGGAAGTTACTGGAACTATTTTGGGTTTAGTTAAAATATAGGATGTCCTGGCACTTCGCAGCTATTAGTAATTTCAGTCAGTTTCTTCCCAAAACAGGAACATTTAAGTAATACTTTAGGTGAAATTGGTCCATAGCTATTCGACAGCTGCTACTACTTTTTATCAGCCATCCAGTTCAAAAACTTATCGAGAATAAATAAATAAATAAATAAATAAAACAACAGATTAATCATTAATAGTACTGTTATTTTCATTAATATGATCGTACCGTTTCCCAAATCTCAAACACGTCATCCAGCGCGCGCTCGCGCTCCTCTCCCTCTCCCACATAGGTTTTTTGACGTAAAACGTTTTTACAAAATCCTTCCCCTTCTCCCAACTGTTATCACAAAATCTCGCTAAAACGCTTGTGGTATTAGCTCCCGACATGTTGTTTTCGTGCGGAGATTGGGCGACCTCGTGAGCCCAAGACAAACTGCGAACAAACGGTGGTGTCTGTAAAGTTTTGTCGTGTCAAAAAAGCATATGTGGGGGATGGAGGGGAGCGCGAGCGCGCGCTGGATGACGTGTTTGGGATTTGGGTAACGGTTCTAAAATTCTCCGACTGTCACAAAAGTATTCGAAAACAAATTCGGCCAAGTTGTAGAAAACCCTTCCGACCTCATTTTGTGTTTGTTTGGTTTCATACCGAGGCTTTAATGTATTGACCGAGCGATAGGGAGGTCAGTGCACCGAGGCCGAGGTCTGAGATTTCGCTGTAATGACCGAACGGACGAGGTTAATAAGTTATTTATTATAGCACTTTAGCACTCTATTTTCAAAAAGGATACAATAAAATCACCGGAAGTAACTTTCCACATCCGCTTGCGCACGCTATGGCTCTCTTCGTCACTCATACTAAAGAAGTGTCTGTATGCTAGTTTTTCTTTCAGTTACACACGCTTGTAGCTTTTACTCACAATGCAAAAGAGCCATCGAGCCGAGAAAAATTTTCATGATGCCCGGTCAATACAAGAAAATAATGCCCGCTCAGCAGCCAATAAGAGCACGCATACTATAATTGTAGCCATATAATATCTCACTCTCGGTTAATTTGTATTGAATGCTGACCCAAATTTACCTTTAGTTCATAGTATTTGACAGTAATGGATGAAACTGACTTCAATCTTATATTTGGTCTTGAATTCCTCATAAGATATATGTACTAATTCGATTTCTATCTTGAATTAGTATTTCGCTTGGCATGTTTTTGCATTGAGCACTCTTACGATCGTGTGAAACTTTACATTTTAGTTTGTTTAAGATATACACCTAATTGCAATAACGTTGTCACAGAAAAAAGCAAAAGCAAAAAGCCAAATAGGAATTAATTAGGGAAATGTAAATTTCTATTGTTCTTAGATACTGTATATGAATGAAAAATACATTTTTTTATTCATGTCATTCATTTACATTATATTTTTCATTCATGGACAGTATCTGAGAACAATGAAAATTTAAAATTCCATAATTAATTCCTATTTGGCTTTTTGCTTTTGCTTTTTTCTATGACAACGTTATTGCAATTAGGTGACTGTATATATTTTCCATATCTTTATTATTCTATATAGTTCTGTCCTGTCCGGGGGGCACAACCACGCTGAAATACTGAAGATAATTATGGTGGGGGGGGGGGGGGGGAGAGGGGGCACATTATAATGTTTCATACTGGACGAAGCAGGGGAATCTAGCTGGAAACCAATTCAAAGGGAATTAAATGTATATTGCCACAGCCAACTCTCTCTAAATAAAACAAATATACACTTTGTTTTCTCTAAAAGCTTACCTGCATTCCGAGGTACATGTAAATTGCACCGCTGCCAACAGAGCTTTCCAGCTCTTTGCGATAAAACAGCAAGATGCTTTCCTAAATATAAAAGGAGTACACTAAGATGAGCAGAAAATCTTCTCTACAAACAAGTCATGAAAGCAGCAGAAAGACGCTCAATAAAGTGTAAATAACATTTAAAATCAAATTAACCTGTTCTTCAGTCAGGTTAAACACTACATGGAAGAACTGTCTTGCAAAGAATGTTGGGAGAGTTCACACATCTCGCCCGTTAACCTCGCGTGTCGTGACAGTATTGTCCGTATTTTGACCCTGTGACTAGACCCTGCCTCCGTCCTCGTTCCTTCTGATAAGAAATTTATTGGTGTTCGGGTGCGTTTGAAAATACTTGATTTTGTGAGCGAGCGGCAGATGGCAAAAACCGCTCCTCGATCTTTTTTTTGGGAAGCGAATTCCCACATCGACTCTGTGACCTCCTTCCGCACTATGATGTTGTAATGACAGCGGTCACCGCAGCTTATTAATAGGGAGTTTTAGCAAACCACGACGGCTGCGGCGAGGAGAGCGTCACAAACAAAAGGTTTAATGAGCAAAACAATAGCTGTGCACGTGCGTTTTGAATCTTTGTATATTTCTTTGCCGTCCTCTGCAAAACAACAACGTGAAATGACTAAGTTCTACGTATTTTGGAGAACGCGAACCGCAATGGCTAATTTTTCGTATCTTGTTTTCAAAAAACGTCGTGGGTGCATGTTTAGCCTGAGCGAGTTTTTAGACCGACAAGACTACTGGACAGATTTACACAGCTGCGACATTCAAAGGTAAAATATAAATTCACTTTTTACAAGGTTTTGTCCCCGCCGTCGCCGTCTTCATTGCTAAAACTCCCTAATATTTAACCGAGGAGGAGGTGACTAGCGGTGGATATTTACAGAGCCGCGAAGCGTCGAGGTAAATATCCAAAGCTAGCCACCGACACTGAGGTGAATAGTTGTTTTAGTATATACTAAAACAGTGAGATAATATACACCACTAAAAATTAATTTGGATGATTTCTTCACTTGTCACGGCCGCAAACGGGACGCCATTTTCTCTTGAGTTGCTCAGAGGTAAACAGCACAGGATATTCGGAGTTTGACGAGCCAAACACGCGTGCGCGTTGAACACTATCCACTGTTTTAGTACATACTAATCAACTTTATCGAGTCCTTCATCGAAGCGCGGGGCCTGCTGTTAATCAGCGGGTACTTCCTTGTACAATAAGCAACAACCATGGATAATGAGTAATGGAACATAAATAAGAGTCCATACTGCAGTGGGTAACATTTTGTGACTGATTTTACGCGTTGCAACATCCTTAAGTTTATACTGTTAACATTTAGTGGTGGAATTTTTCCAGCCTCCCATCCCGTCCCACTACCTTAAACAAATACTCGGCCTTACACTCAAAGAAAATTCGTTCCAGTTCAACGGAGAAAACTCTGAAAACTATCAAATTCACGAAACGGCCATGGGAACGAAAATGGCAGTTGCTTTCGCCAATCTCTTCATGGCAGAAATCGAAACAAAAATGCTTAATTAAAGCAGAATCAAGCCGAAAGCATGGAAACGTTACATAGAAAATCAGCCACTGCTGAAAACGATTTATAGAACGGCTCATATTATATCATACAAAAAAGGAAAATCGCTCAAATACATGCTCGTCAGAGCAGAGCATGGTTGTTGCTTGAGAACAAGACTTCCTAAAGAAGGTATGTGAAAGGTATGTGTACCTTTTTTCAATAAAAGGTATATAAAAGGGGTACCTTTTCTGCCGAAATCAGGGTTGCTAACCTGTGAATTCACTGCTGTTCTTGCCAGTTGTACTGCACTGTTTATACCCGCGTTCTCCATCAAAATGGTACAAATTACTGCAATGGTCCAGACCATACACCAGTTCACGTATATTCTATGGCGACCACAACCACAAACAAATAAAGACAGATTCAACACAGGTAACATTAACTTATATTTTAATATATTTAAGGTTACATCAGTATTGGCAAATAATTAACTACAACAGGATATGTAGCTATCTCAAATTCAGCTTTTATCTTTGCTAATGTCAAAAGCCAACTGGTTAGGCAACCAGCAGCTAGCAATGTTAACATGATTAATGTGCTTCCATTATTAATACTACTTCCGACTTCAGTTTATAGCATCGTACACAACTAGCACATCGACGCATGGGTACATGTTTCAAATTATTTCATAACTTTACTTGTTTATGTTTAAGTACCCGGCCTTGATAAAACTGTCGAGACAAGAAAAATCTAACAAGGGCTAGCTACCTTTCTATCTTACCCGCCGCATCTCTTTTTATCTAAAAATTACTTCTCGTGAATTACCAACATTTTAAACAACATTGAACGGATATGGGTTAACAAGTGGAAAAGTACAAGGTTTAGAAATTTTTGTTTATAGTATTTATGAAAGATGGTTATGTGCGCAATTCTTAAGTTTTTCTCAATTTAATCTGTCTAGGATTGAAGTCTGGATTACATGCATATATAAATTTTTTTTTCTTTCTTCTTAAAGTTAAATATGGCATTTTAAAGTTAAATAATTATGGCCTTTTCAAGATAAATATGGCCTTTTTAAGTTTAAAGTTTTCGTCCATGGTGCATTATCCTGTAGACCTTTCTGTCACTTTCTTATCCGCTGTGTCCATCAGCTTTAGCGGGCACATTGTAGTAAGGGCGTGACTCATCATGTTTGTCCAAGTCACAATATGGTACATCCCTCGTCATGATCACCTCCAGTCGATCGATCAACTCAGAGAAACTGGGACGAGAAGATGGATCTTCATTCCAGCACTCAGACATCAGTTCATATCTACCATGGATTAGAACATGACGAAGGGTTAAACAGCTGCATTGCGGAACAAACTCGATCAACATACAATATTTGTCAATGCCAACTTGAAATACAGAGAAGGCTAAATCAGTTTCTCGACATTGTATAGGTGCGTGGAGGGGCAAGATGTGCAAACATGAAATGACCAAACTATACACTTTTATACAGCATTATACACCCCTATAGACCCTTATACAACACTATGCACCACTGTACAGCACTATACACCCCTACACAGCACTATACATCACCATACAGCACTATAGACCCCAGTGCAGTACTATACACCCCCCAAAACAGCACCATACACCCGTATACAGCACTCTACACCCCAAGATAGAGCCATACACCCCTATACAGCACCATGCATACACCCCAAGACAGACCCATACACGCCTATACAGCACTATACACCACCATACAGCACTATACTCCCCTATAGAGCACCATGCATCCTATACAGCACTATACTCCCCTATAGACCACCATAGTAGTCATAGAGGGTCAGAATTATCCGGATTACGGACTTCCCTTGGACTTCCCTTCCTTCCTGCATAATAATTTTTGACTTCCTGCATAATAATTTTTGACTTCCTCCATACTAATGTGGATTTCCTGCATACTAATTCGGTATAGGTTTACTAATAAGCGTCACTCCAGTACAATAAAAACAATAAGGTTGCCCGGTCTTGCCCGTTAATAATGAACTTTGATTGGAAAAAATCTCTTATGTGTTAAAATTATAAGCGCGAATTTTAACGAAAGCGCTATCGTTCTTGTAATCGCTTTGCTGCGAAAGTCTATCTCCGAGACTTTCAGTTTATTCGAAACGTTTATCATGAAGATGGTTTGTTTTCACTAGCGGCCATGTTTTTTAAACTGCTTTGAGCGCTTGTTTAACTGTCCGTGATTCGGAAACGCTGACAACCACAAATGTTTTGAAAGCGTAATAAGGTTCTCTAGCTTTCTTTGAAAACGTTCTCCGATTTTCGAAACGTTAATTTGCCCGGACTCTTTTAACCCCGATTGATCTAGGTAGAATCTATCATGCTTTTATTCTCAGCTTTGCTGATGAGAGAGAGAATTAAATTCTTAGCTAACTGCTCGAGTTTTCCGCTCCGTTAGTCACGCACTGAACTCCACTCCCTAGATTTGCATACTGACAAAACTCGAACGGAGAAACCCATGGGACAGCTCTATCATTGAAATGACAACAATAGAAGCTCCGACCGCTAATTAAGTGTCAACACGCCACAATAAATATTTTTGAACAGCACGTTTCTTGATTATTACTTGTTAATAGCGATATGATTCAAATACACAGAGATTTGAAATGAATAAAAATACATTTATTGACAACGAAAGCTCCAACAACTACGAAATATACATCTCAGTCATTATAAAAAAAACTACGATTGCGAATTAAATTTGGTCTATGAACCTAATAGACAACACAAAACAACTCTGTTAAATATTCAAGACCGAGAAAATGAACAAGTTTATCGCAATCCATTTTAACTCAGTGTTTACAACTCTCTGAGCTCTAACTCGTCAAGTACTACAGTTTGTTCTTTCAATGCGGGCATGATCCAGTAACAACAATATGACGAATAAATTCAGTCTTCACTGGGAACTTGCGGGTTTTTTTATTTATTATTAACTTTCTCCTTTTTTCGCGTATTTGTAAGGATGGCTTTGACTTTTAAGTCGCCGAGATCGCCGTTTCTGAATCGGTTCATCATCGTCTAAGTAATTTACAAAATGAATCCGCTGCCTTTTCTTTGGCGGTGAGGGCATTGGTGACGGTGATTTTACTGTGGGAGGAGGGGTCAGTATGACAGGATTTAACGGAGTTACTGCCGTAGGTCCTTGTAAGACGGCCCCTTGATTTAAATTTGGTGCCACGTTGAAGGGGTTTAGGGGCGTCGAGGGCGCTGTTACCGTTGTAGAATCTCCTAGACTTGTTGGCAAATTAACTTCCGGCTGACTGGTGTTCATCTCTTGAGGTTTATTTCTAGCTGGAAGTGGTG
>JAHPZR010012209.1:0-2500 GCA_019787425.1 Platygyra sinensis | reverse complement strand
AATGTGCCCGCTAAAGCTGATGGACACAGCGGATAAGAAAGTGACAGAAAGGTCTACAGGATAATGCACCATGGACGAAAACTTTAAACTTAAAAAGGCCATATTTATCTTGAAAAGGCCATAATTATTTAACTTTAAAATGCCATATTTAACTTTAAGAAGAAAGAAAAAAAAAATTTATATATGCATGTAATCCAGACTTCAATCCTAGACAGATTAAATTGAGAAAAACTTAAGAATTGCGCACATAACCATCTTTCATAAATACTATAAACAAAAATTTCTAAACCTTGTACTTTTCCACTTGTTAACCCATATCCGTTCAATGTTGTTTAAAATGTTGGTAATTCACGAGAAGTAATTTTTAGATAAAAAGAGATGCGGCGGGTAAGATAGAAAGGTAGCTAGCCCTTGTTAGATTTTTCTTGTCTCGACAGTTTTATCAAGGCCGGGTACTTAAACATAAACAAGTAAAGTTATGAAATAATTTGAAACATGTACCCATGCGTCGATGTGCTAGTTGTGTACGATGCTATAAACTGAAGTCGGAAGTAGTATTAATAATGGAAGCACATTAATCATGTTAACATTGCTAGCTGCTGGTTGCCTAACCAGTTGGCTTTTGACATTAGCAAAGATAAAAAGCTGAATTTGAGATAGCTACATATCCTGTTGTAGTTAATTATTTGCCAATACTGATGTAACCTTAAATATATTAAAATATAAGTTAATGTTACCTGTGTTGAATCTGTCTTTATTTGTTTGTGGTTGTGGTCGCCATAGAATATACGTGAACTGGTGTATGGTCTGGACCATTGCAGTAATTTGTACCATTTTGATGGAGAACGCGGGTATAAACAGTGCAGTACAACTGGCAAGAACAGCAGTGAATTCACAGGTTAGCAACCCTGATTTCGGCAGAAAAGGTACCCCTTTTATATACCTTTTATTGAAAAAAGGTACACATACCTTTCACATACCTTCTTTAGGAAGTCTTGTTCTCAAGCAACAACCATGCTCTGCTCTGACGAGCATGTATTTGAGCGATTTTCCTTTTTTGTATGATATAATATGAGCCGTTCTATAAATCGTTTTCAGCAGTGGCTGATTTTCTATGTAACGTTTCCATGCTTTCGGCTTGATTCTGCTTTAATTAAGCATTTTTGTTTCGATTTCTGCCATGAAGAGATTGGCGAAAGCAACTGCCATTTTCGTTCCCATGGCCGTTTCGTGAATTTGATAGTTTTCAGAGTTTTCTCCGTTGAACTGGAACGAATTTTCTTTGAGTGTAAGGCCGAGTATTTGTTTAAGGTAGTGGGACGGGATGGGAGGCTGGAAAAATTCCACCACTAAATGTTAACAGTATAAACTTAAGGATGTTGCAACGCGTAAAATCAGTCACAAAATGTTACCCACTGCAGTATGGACTCTTATTTATGTTCCATTACTCATTATCCATGGTTGTTGCTTATTGTACAAGGAAGTACCCGCTGATTAACAGCAGGCCCCGCGCTTCGATGAAGGACTCGATAAAGTTGATTAGTATGTACTAAAACAGTGGATAGTGTTCAACGCGCACGCGTGTTTGGCTCGTCAAACTCCGAATATCCTGTGCTGTTTACCTCTGAGCAACTCAAGAGAAAATGGCGTCCCGTTTGCGGCCGTGACAAGTGAAGAAATCATCCAAATTAATTTTTAGTGGTGTATATTATCTCACTGTTTTAGTATATACTAAAACAACTATTCACCTCAGTGTCGGTGGCTAGCTTTGGATATTTACCTCGACGCTTCGCGGCTCTGTAAATATCCACCGCTAGTCACCTCCTCCTCGGTTAAATATTAGGGAGTTTTAGCAATGAAGACGGCGACGGCGGGGACAAAACCTTGTAAAAAGTGAATTTATATTTTACCTTTGAATGTCGCAGCTGTGTAAATCTGTCCAGTAGTCTTGTCGGTCTAAAAACTCGCTCAGGCTAAACATGCACCCACGACGTTTTTTTGAAAACAAGATACGAAAAATTAGCCATTGCGGTTCGCGTTCTCCAAAATACGTAGAACTTAGTCATTTCACGTTGTTGTTTTGCAGAGGACGGCAAAGAAATATACAAAGATTCAAAACGCACGTGCACAGCTATTGTTTTGCTCATTAAACCTTTTGTTTGTGACGCTCTCCTCGCCGCAGCCGTCGTGGTTTGCTAAAACTCCCTATTAATAAGCTGCGGTGACCGCTGTCATTACAACATCATAGTGCGGAAGGAGGTCACAGAGTCGATGTGGGAATTCGCTTCCCAAAAAAAAGATCGAGGAGCGGTTTTGCCATCTGCCGCTCGCTCACAAAATCAAGTATTTTCAAACGCACCCGAACACCAATAAATTTCTTATCAGAAGGAACGAGGACGGAGGCAGGGTCTAGTCACAGGGTCAAAATACGGACAATACTGTCACGACACGCGAGGTTAACGGGCGAGATGTGTGAACTCTCCCAACATTCTTTGCAAGA